>CAUYLG010035143.1:0-33216 GCA_963573385.1 Cacajao melanocephalus
CACTTTTTCCTCTTCCTCACAAACTTCATTTTTAATTTTTTTTTCACAAAAAAAATTGCATATATGTGCCCAGCTCAATGGCTCACACCTGTAATCCCGCACTTTGGGAGGCCAAGGCAGGCGGATCACCTAAGGTCGGGAGTTTGAGACCAGCCTGACTAACATGGAGAAACACCGTCTCTACTAAACATACAAAAAATTAGCCAGGCATGGTGGCGTATGCCTGTAATCCTGGCTACTCAGGAGGCTGAGGCAGGAGAATTGCTTGAACCTGGGAGGCAGAGGTTGCAGTGAGCCAAGATGGCGCCATTACATTCTAGCCCGGGCAAAAAGAACAAAACTCTGTCTTTAAAAAAGTGCATATACGTAAGATATACAATGTGATGTTTTGATATATGCATACTTCATGAAATGATTACCGCAATCAAGCTAATTAACATAGCCATCACCTCATATAGTTATCTGTGTGTGTGTGTGTGGTGAGAACACTTCACATCTACTCTCCTGGCAAATTTCAAGTACACAAAACATGATTATTAACTATAGTCACCGTGCTGTACATTAGATCTCCAGAATTTATTCATTTTATAACTGAAATTTTGTGCCCCTTGGCCAACATCTCCTTATTTTTCCCTCCCTCCAGTCCCTGGTAACCACCCTTCTATTCTCTGCTTCTCTGAGCTCATTTTTTTTTACATTTCACACACAAGTGAGATTATACAGTACTTGTTCTTCTGTGCCTGGCTTATTGGATCCCTGGATGATACACTTAACATAGACTGCTGCCACTGGGGGCTTAATGGCCATCCCCCTCTCTGCACTGTGAACTCTGGAAGGGGTGGTTGTTCTAGGAGCATCTCAAGACCCACTGTATCCAGAGATCAGATAATCTGTAGAGCTCCTGACCCATGGAATGTATTTAACTTATATTTGCTGTTGCTTTATCCCTCTACAGTTTGTATGTTTAAATTAGTAACGATATTTCATTTGGGTCAAACTGTATTTATTAATAAATATTTCCAATCTGCTAAGTGCTTTTAGAAATGAAATAATAATATTGTCGTCCAAGGCCAGTTCAGTTCAGTTCAGGCACCGTGATTCATGACTTAAGAAATGCCCTGGAAGATTACCTGACTGTTTACGTAGCAGAGATGGAACTTTGGTAGGCATGTGGCCTCTCTTAGGTCGGCAAAAGCCACAATGCACGATTAAAGAAAGGCACACAAGTGAACACAGGATCTATTTCCAGTGTTGTAACTTTTCTGTTAACAAAGGGATCATTGGAAAGCACCTTGTAATCCAATGTATATTTCTATTTCTCAACCTGTAAAAATAAAGAACTGAAGTAAACTGAAAACTATCATATGTTAAACAAAATAAGTTGGAAATGTGTGAAGTCTATACCTGTGGCCTTCTAATTTTGTAATTTGTAATAAAACTGTCAGTATTTGGTACGAGTGTTGGCAAAATGTTTTACTTCAAACACTGCTGCACAAACTAAACAGCTGTCCTGCAGAGAAAAGTGAAACTTGGGAATACTTCAAAATGAATGGTGTGTATGTGGGGAGTTCCATCTTTTCCACCACAGTGAAACCCTGTTACCCAAGTTTAGAAACTGTTTACACAAAATGAAATGAAATCTTAGAACTCCTCAGATGTGCGAACCAAAAATTAAACAACACAAATAACACAAACTGAGGGAAAAGGCTGTTACTTTTCTCTGAAATAGGCCTTTTCATGTAAATAAAATAGGTGACTTTTTTTGAGGTTAAAATTTGGTGTATTTTAACTTTAGGTGGTGATTTGTTCTTAATGTTTGTTCACCATTTTCCCAGATACATCATCGTATCTTCAGAACCTCCTTAGAAACCAAAAACCTTCTTTGATTCTAGTGAGGCTTCTATGCTCTAGTGAGAAGACAAATCCAGAGTGGGGATTTTCCATGCCCAAAGACACAGTTTGAATTCTGGAAAGCCCCACAGCCTTCCTTTTCTTAAGGCCTAATTAAGACCTTCTTAATCTGATCTTACATTTTCTAATCCAAGAACAATGCAGTTGACATGCAGTGAGAGCTGGACATGTGAATATAGTTAGTTCTAACTTACTTGAAATCAGGGCCATTGGGGAAAGGAAACATTCACTCTCTCCTTTCTCTGATGATAATAAAATGCCAGGTATTGCTCTTGCTTTCTCCTCTACTAAACCGTTTGACAAAATCATCCCTCCAGTCTTGCATAGGCTTTTCTACTTTCATCACTGTCTTAGCTTATTTTTGTAAGCCTTCTCCTTCACACCTTTGGAGCTATTGTAGCTCTTTGACTCTAGTCTGTAAATGATTTTGTGGATAATTACAAACCCTTGAACACATCATAACACATCATAACCTGATAAATGTCTTTTTTTTTGTTTTTTGAGATGAAGCCTCACTCTGTCACACAGGCTGGAGTGCAGTGGCGCAATCTTGACTCATTGCAACCTCCACCTCCCGGGCTCGAGTAATTCTCATGCATCACCCTCCCAAGTAGCTGGGACTACAGGTGTGTGTCACCATGCCTGGGTAATTTTTTTTTTTTTTTAAATTTTTGGTAGAAACGGGGTTTCGCCACATTGACCAGGCTGGGCTGGAACTCCTGACCTCAAGTGATCTGCAGGTTTCTGCCTCCCAAAGTGCTCGGATTACAGACATGAGCCACCGTGCCCAGCCTGATAAATGTCTTTCTTATCAAAATGATAGCACAGCAGTGAAAAGTGTGAGCTCTGGAGTGAGACTGCAGTGGATGAAATCCCTGATGCCACTACTCAGCAGCAGTGTGACTTATGGCAGGTACTTCACCCTGCCCAGCTTCTGTTTCATCAGCTCTAACGTGGAGATAGTAATCGAACCTATCTCTTAGGGTTGCCATGAAGCTAAATGAAATAATGTTTGAAGATAGCTTAGTGCATTGTCTGCTAGACAGTTAGTATTCAATAAATGCTACCTGTTGTTTGTAAGTGGGTTACCATTTCTACACAGTCTTCTAATTTTTAAAATTCTGTTGGGACTGTCATCCTATCCAGCCTTCATTATCATCATAACTGGGTCATCCTAAGATATCTCTGCCAGAGAGGTGCTTCAGGCCTCACCTTGCAAAGCACTGGTATTAATTCATTTCTTTTTAATTTATCAAGGGACTTTCACTAGCTACTAATTTAGCAGAGCTCAGAGTCTCCCTGTATGTCCTTGAGCTGAGATGTAGGAGATCAAGTACAAAGAAAAAAATACTAATTACTTAGCCTTCCAGCTGTTCATTTTCTTGTTTTTCAACATGGCCCTTAGCAGCAAGCAGGAGACAGGAAAAAGGTTGTTCTGAATTGGAGCTTGATTTAATGATGTGTTCTAGGCACAAAACTTTCACTTTCAGCCCTCTTCGAGCCCGAAATACACAAAATACAACCTGTAATGGATTTAGTAAATGATGAGTGGTTGAGAGGTCAAAGACAATCTGGCACTAGGGAAAAATCTGATCTTGTTCAAAAGTCTCTCTTGTAGCCTGGCTTTTGGCTGGGTGTGCTTGACTGTCCCTCGGTTCTGGGAAGGCAGTAACACTGAGGCTAATATTGTCCTCTTTCTAGCAGGTAGAGAGAATCCTTCCCTGATTCCTTTCTCTGTCTCCTAAAAGACAGTAGGGAGAAAAGGTCATCCTTCCCTGATTCCTTTCTCTGTCTCCTAAAGGGGAGAAAAGGCCGACTTCCATTCTACTTGGGGAAAATTGGTTACCTGTCTTATTTTTCTCTGTTTTTAATATACTGACTTTTATTACAGTTAAGACTCATCAAGGGATAAAATCTGAAAAATTATAAAGGATACTTAATTACAGAAAAAATTTAAGGATAAATGCTTTCTTCCCCACTATCTTTATTCAGAAAACATTACAGGAAATGTACTTAAGTTGAAATAGAGATTTTAACTGCTGAACTCATAATTATGATACTAAATAGTTGTTTTACTTGGTCCCTTAATATTTCTGAATGTCTGCTTCCCCAGATCGAAAATGAAGGGCTTAAAATACTTGAGCTATAAAGCCCCTGTCAGATTTGAAAACTTTATGGTTCTACTAGACGTTTAATTTATCAATACACTATTCTCCTCCCCAGACGGTTTCAGATAATGTGTCATTTTTCACAAACATTGCTGATATAGCATCTATTTTCAGTTTCCAATGAAGTGAAGAACAATGTGACCCATTTAAAAGCTGGCTCATGAGAGAATATTAGCCACTAGTTATCAATCCTTTTATTTAATTTTCTTGATAAGGACTTTATGATAGAAACATTTATTTGCTGCAAAACTAATAGCAGTCTAGACTGTATTTGATAATACTATACATGCACTCTGTAATAGCTCTGAAAAATGGATTTTATATTTGTTGCCAATTCAATTTAGATGGTTTGAGAAAAAAGAGAAAATTCACTTTTGTGCTCATCTTTCCTGAATGACTAAACAGTTAAAAAGACATATGGTTTCTCTAAATCATTAAAAAACTATAACTGTTACTTTCTATGTGGTTTGCTTCTCTGTGTAGGATCCAGAAATGATTGCTATTAAGATTGTAAGAAATTTCTTTTTAGTTTTAAGAAAATATTCTTCTGTTCATATACATGCTTTGTTAGAATGAGTTGACAGATATTTACCAAGAAAGATGGGAGAATATCAATAAATGGGAAACCAAATTATTTCAATGAGGAAGCAGCATTATTTTAATGAATAACTCAGTTTGTGAATGTAGTTTCCTTAATTTCACCCATCTAACAACAATCTGGCTAATGTCTAGTTGTAGTAATTAAAACAGATTTTAACATTTTGTTTTTCATTCCATGCTTATGGATAGGAAGAATCAATATTGTGAAAATGCCCATAGTACTCAAAGTAATTTATAGATTCAATGCTTTTCCCATTAAACTACTATTGACATTTTTCACAATATTAGAAAAAAATATTTTGAAATTCATATGAAACCAAAAAGAGACCCCAAATAGCCAAGAATATCCTAAGCAAAAAGGACGAAGCTGGAGGCAACACGCTACCTGACTTCAAACTTAACTACAAGGCTACAGTAACCAAAGCAGCATGGTACTGGTACAAAAACAGACACATAGACCAATGGAACAGAATAGAGAACTCAGCAATAAGACCACACACCTACAATTATCTGATCTTCTATAAACCTGACAAAAACAAGCAATGGGGAAAGAAGTCCCTATTTAATAAATGGTGCTGGGAAAACCGGCTAGCCATATGCAGAAAATTAAAACTGGACCCCTTCCTTACACCTTATACAAAAATTGACTTAAGATGGGTTAAAGATTTAATGTAAAACCCAAATACTATAAAAACCCTAAAAGAAAATCTAGGCAATACTATTTAGGACATAGGCACTGGCAAAGATTTCATGATGCAAATGCCGAAAGCAATTGCAACAAAAGCAAAAATTAACAAATGGGATCCAATTAAACTAAAGAGCTTCTGCATAGCAAAAGAAACTATCATCAGAGCAAACAGATAACCTATAGAGTGAGAGAAAATTTTTGCAATCTATCCACCTGACAAAGGTATGTATGGAGAGTAGAGTGGAGTAAATGAGGGAAGAAAAACAACCAGAGTGAGATGGAGGCTGAAGAAGAGAAAAAGGAGGGCAGGAAGAAAGGACTCCTTGAAGATTGGCTTGGCTTAGAGGAGGGTGACTACACCTTTTGGTTTGCCTGTGATCGTGGTAGTTTTAGAGTGTCCCTTTACTCTAAAACTGTCCAATACAGATGATAAATGGTCACCCAATATACACAAATGGCCCAAATGCCAGTAGCATACCTAACAGTAAGACACCTGTCCTGGCATGTTTACTGTCATGTGGTGCATCCAGAAAGGAAAACTGCCCAGCATTAGCAGATATTGGACAACAAATGGTGACTGTAGGAAGAAATGTCTCTGTGTTTTTACGGTATATTTGTATAATTTAATTGACAGACTATGGCTTAGACATGTAGAAAGGGGTTTTGTATCAAATGTCATAATCTACAGTTGGATGAGACTTTTTCTTCTTCAAATCTCTGCCCCTGCTTCTGTTTTCCTTTGCCTCTAAGGTGCCCCAAGGGTAACCATGCCCTCGTGCTCTCCTTGCCCCTTGAGTATAGGCTAGCTGCTGTGACTTGCTTCTAGACAATAGAATGGGGAGAGGTGATGGGATGCCTCTTCCAAGATTAAGGCATAAAAAGGCTCAGGATTTGTCTTGGTGCTCATCACCCCTCACTTTCTCTCTAAGGGAAACTGGTGCTTTATTGTGAAGGGTACACTATGGAGAGACCTATGTGAAAAGGAACTGAGGACTCCAGGCAGAAGTCACCGTGGACCGAGGCTGCTGACAGCTGTGTGTGAACTCGGAAGCAGATCGATCCTTGCCCAAGCCTACACCTTGTCTACAACCTTCATGAGAGACCCTGAGTCAGGGGTGGACATCCAAGCTATGTCCAAACCGTTGACCCACAGAAACTGTGAGATGATACATGTGTTTAAGCTCCCATATTGTGGAGTCATTTATTACACAGCAAAAGATGGCTAAGATGAGCACTATTTTTATCCCTTGTGGGTTCATGGCTTGGTTTCCCTACCTCCCACTGACTGAATGTGACTAAAGCAAAATCCTACAACCAGCTGTCTCTGAACAATATTAACTGAATGCCTGCTGCTTACTAGCATGGCAGGAATTCAAGAGTTTATGAAGGAAATGGCCACAGTGAGGCAGAGGATTTACATGCAGGGAAGGCTTCATCCTGGCGAATTACCCAGGGCAGACCTTGCCTCTTTCGCTATCTAGAATATCCAACTCCTATAGCTTAAAATCTCCACCTCTTATTGTCTGTCTTATAGAAACCATTCTAACCACCAAAATACAGCCACTCCATTCCTTATGAAGCTGCTCTTTAGAGATGGGGAACCTCCTCTAGTTTTCCACTTGACCATCGTCTTCCTTCTAGTTCCCTTCCTTCCTGGCCGGGGCTGAGGCCAGGCACATAGTATCTTTGCTCTTATTGTGTTTGCAAAAGCAATGGTTGCATTTTCCTGCAGCTGACTACTAAAACTCTTGGCTGACTCATTAAACATTTTACTTTTGTTGGTTTCAAAGCACAGCTTACATATTAATGAGATCCACCATTTCTCTTTTTGATAAGGACTGTTTTCCGGTTTCATGATGTAGTTCACTCTTGAGAAACAACAAAACATGGTGGTTAAGAGGTTGGCTCTGGATCCCAACTTCCCAGTTTTAGGTCCTGGTTCTAAAATTTACCAGCTGTGTGATCTTGGGCAGTTTGCTTCACCTCTCTGTGCCTCCATTTACACATAAAATATTTGATGATAATGATGTAGTTGTGAACCAAAGAATATGTGTCCCTGTTTGGAATGACTAGAAATGGTTAGCTGTTTTAGAATGCCAAACAATCAGCAATACATGGGCAACAGTCCCGATGATGCTTGGGCACAAGGAAGTTAATACCTGTAAAGTGCTTAGAGCAAGGGCTGGCTTGGAGCACCTGTGAGCCTTAGCTACTATGATATTATCACAGTATCTTTTGGAGCAAATATAAAGCAATCATTTTTTAGATCAAAATGCTTTTCTGAGCTGGGATTATCTTCTTTGATTCAAATTTATGAAATTTGCCATGAATTGTGAAATAACCCACTGGCCTATACTGGCTTCTTAGACAGAGTGATCTATGACTCAAATTCCTCAAAAGAAATAAGATGTCTTCCTCTCTGCAAAGACTTTAGAAGTTATTTGTAGGCAAAGAATGGAGATAAGTCTTGTGTTACTCCTGGAAACAGAGAGGGGACCTATTTAATAGGCAAGATGAGGATACTATAGAATCATTTATCAAACTTTCAAACAACTGTGGTTTATAAAATAACTGAGACACCCTGGAAAAGTCAGTTCTCTTAGTTAAAGGAGAATGCAATTTAAGTTTCAGTAATCCATATAGAAGAAATGAATACCTGCCCAGTGATGATGCATAGATATTGACAAGGATCTCATAGATGTTATTAATAGCAATCATTTTCAGTGGACTAAGAAATAGGTATGTATACAATACTTAGTTTACGGAAGTGGACGATCTATTTTGGAATAACAACTCAGAAGGGGTTGTACACACACACATACACACATGCCTCACAGTTTTCCCAAAAGAGTTGGGTGTTTCTGCTCCTAGGCTTCTTTCTTTCTCCTGCTTCCCTGATTCTGTCCCCACTCTCTTGACTTCCTGCTTTCCCTAACCTCAACCAATCTTCCTCAATCAGCTCCCTTGCTCTGTCCACATTCTTAATACAGATATATGCTGATGCTAGAGGGTGTTGGTTAGAGCCACAAGTACTCAGGGAGGTGATGAGAATGTGAAGTTTGTACATAATTTTCCCAGAAGAACAGGAATAGACGTGGAGAGAAAAATCTGTGAATGAGCATATTTTATTTTTAAAAAACCCCACAAAACTGTAGTAGATCCTAGACCCTTGACACTCAGAGTGTGGTCCCTGGAACACTGGTATTCCAGGTGTCACTTGGGAGCTGGTTAGAAATGCAGGACATCAGACCCCAAACCAGACCATCGAAACCTAATCTGCTTTTTAACAAGATCCTCAGGGATTTGCATGAATATTAAAGTTCTAGAAGCACTTCCCTAGAAACATATTTGGTTAGAACTCAAGCCCTTATAGCAGCATAGCATAGCAGTGAAAGCATGGTACCCGATACTAGAATGCCTACGTTTAAATCCTGTTTCTGCCACCTACCGTCTGAATCTTACTTCCTTTTTCTTTTCTTCTTTCTTTCTTTTTTTTTTTGAGATGGAGTCTCACTCTGTCGCTCAGGCTGGAGTGCAGTGGTGTTGTCTTGGCTCACTGCAAGCTCTGCCTCCTGGGTTCAAACAATTCTCCTTCCTTAACCTCCCAAGTAGCTGGGATTTATGCACACGCCACAATGCTTGGCTAATTTTAGTATTTTTAGTAGAGACAGGGTTTCACCATGTTGGCCAGGCTGGTCTCGAACTCCTGACCTCAGGTTATCCACCTACCTTGGCCTCCCAAAGTGCTGGGATTATAGGTGTGAGCCACCGCACCCAGCCCTGAATCATAGTTTCTAAACCTCTTAGAGACTCAGTTTTCTCATCTATAAAATGAGAATGATAACAATACTATCCCATTGCATTGTTAATTGAATTAACAATTATAGAATGCTTAGAACAATGACTGGCACACAGCAATTAAGCACCATATAAGCATTGGTCAAATATATTTTCCAAAGCTAAGTGTAACATAATTAATAAATCTTAGAACTTCTTTAAATAATTAATGGAAAAAATTCCCAAAGCCCACTTGACCAATTTATCCACATTCTAACCCACTACTCTCTCAACCCCACTTCTAGGCTGCCTCTGTGCTTTGCACATAAGCTTTGCGCTTATTAACCCTGCAATGCAATTGTTTGTTTATTGTCTGGCGCAGGAAGATCAACAAATGCTTGTAAAGTAAATGAATAGATATTTGATTTATCATTATTTCCAAATCCTTCTCAAAGCCCAGGCATTTCTTTCTTTTTCTTTCTTTTTTTTTTTTTAAAGCATTTTCCCCTTTGTAGACCAGAATATGCCACTCCAATATATGACTATCAAGTAATTCAGGATGTGCCCCCCAAAATATACCACTCTGATTAATTTAATCTGAAGGCACTTGAAAAAAAGCAAATTCAGGGAGAGGCTTTCTCTGAACTCCCCTTATCTGCTTAAAGACAGATCTTCCAAAAGGAGCTAAATTGTCATAAATCCCCTCTCCAGGAAATTTTATTAACCAGAGAAGACTGACTCTTCTCACAGCAGAGGAGACAAGAAGTTGACACTAAAACCAGAAAAACTTTGTCCCAAATGATTGTATCTCCCATCTCTTCTTCTAATGCCCACTTATCTTTCCTAAATATCCTTTACTCTCTACGTGACCTATGTCTCCCTCCCCTTCCCCTTCTAAGATCGTATATAAGATTTCAAATCTCACTGCTTTTAGAGTACTCATTTTCTTTTCCTGTGATGAGCCATGCATAGAATATTTAAAATCAATACCATCGTGTATCTTTAAGACATATTATTTTAGATTCAGGGGGAACATGTGCAGGTTTGTCACATGCGTGTATTGCATAATAGTGAGGTTTGCGCTTTTAGTATACCCATTGCTCAAATAGTGAACACTGTACACAATAGGTAATTTTCCAGCCCTCACTCCCTTCCTGCTCTGCCCGCTTTTGGAGTCTGAAGCATCTATTATTTTCATCTTTAAATCCATGTGTACCATTGTTTAGCTTCTCCTTATAAGTGAGAACATGCAGTATTTGATTTTCTGTTTCTGAGTTATTTCACTTAGGATAATGGCCTCCAGGTGCATCCCTGTTGCTGTAAAAAACATTGTTTCATTCTTTTTTATGGCTTTTTAGAATTCTATGGTGTACACATGCACATTTTCTTTATCCAGCTAACCACTGGTGGACACTTAGGTTGATTCCATGACTTAGCTCCTGTGAACGGTGCTGCAATAAACATATGAGTGTTGGTATCTCTACATAAAATGATTTGCTTTCCTTTGGGTCAATAACCAGTAGTGAGATTGCTGGGTGGAATGTAGTTCTACTTTTAGTTCCTTGAGAAATCTCCATACTTTTTTTCCATAGAGGCCGTACTGATTTAACATTTCTACCAACAGTGTATAAGCATTCTTTTTTCTCCACCTCCACACCAACATCTGTTGTTTTACTCTGGAAGAAACCCAAATAAATTTCAGGTGTCCGAAAACAGGTATTGTTAAAGAAAAAAAATTATGAAATGACACTTGTTATAGCACAGTAAGGCAGATTTTATTCAGGTCCACCACAATAGGTATAGGGGTGCCGCAACGGGGTACTGCTGTGAAGGAGACAGACTGGGCCCAACTCCCAGCACGGCATGAGCAAGTGGGACCTTAGAGCCAAGGAGCAGGGTGGAGGTCAGCAGATGAAAAAATTACTAAGAGGGAACCTCAGGAGTAAGGCAAATTCTGGCTAAATTGATTTAGCAGGGGTCTTGCTAAAACTAGATTTTACATGGAAGTGCACAGATGGACCTAAAGAATATTCAGAAGTCTGAGTAAAGTTTGACTAAGCAAAGAATCTTTGTATCAATGAGGCATCTAAAAGGGAAAGCAGAGTAAGCTCGGAATAAGTTTTCAATGATTTTCAAAAAAATCGGTGCATAGAGAGTAGATTTTTATAAAGGTCAATAGCTTTGAAAACTTCATTCTGTTAAAATCAAGATAATCATTTTCTCAAGTGATCTCTAAGAATAATATAGGAAATCACGGGGCTGAATAATAATAATAATTAAAAATAAGTGGTCACCTCCAAAAAGTAGGTGCATGGAGCTTGTACATACCTTTTGTAAAGAGGTGAGAATCACAGAAATGAATGACATAAAAAATGTGAGATAGACTGGGAATCAGCACTCCCAGGTAAGGAGGACATTCTCTGTACTGGCAGACCTCAGACAGACTTAGCTGGGAAGCCAAAGAAGCTTAGGCTTAGGGCCTCTCACTTGCTTTTTCTTTTCTTTTTTTTTTTTTGACACAGAGTCTGGCTCTGTTGCCCAGGCTGGAGTGCAGTGGCATAATCTCGGCTCACTGCAACCTCTGACTCCCGGGTTCAAGCAATTCTCCTGCCTCAGCCTCCTGAGTAGCTGGGACTACAGGCATGCGCCACCACTCCCAGCTAATTTTTATATTTTTTTAGTAGAGGTGGGGTTTCACCATGTTGGCTAGGAAGGTCTTGATCTCTTGACCTTGTGATCCACCTGCTTCAGCCTCCCAAAGTGCTGGGATTACAGACGTGAGCCACCATGCCTGGTCAGAGCCCCTCACTTTCACAGGGTAACTAGAGCCTTGGAGAGGCTCTAGCAATTTTCTATTCTTTTGAGGAGAATAATTTTAGCAAAGTATTTATAACATTATACAAAGAAAAACTGACAATTTTGCATTATTCTGTTATTGAGCAAATGGGCTTCTGCTTGGTGTGCTTAGAAGCTGTGCTATGGCACCAGCTTTTGAGGTAAGAAAGGATTTATTGAGAGGCTGACCAGTAAGGACACAAGAAGCACGGCTGAAATCTTGTCTCCCAAATTCGAGTCCGGGCAAGTTTTAAGGGATTAGAAGGCAAGGTAAAGGTTTTTGGTGTGGTAAGTTCTGATTGAAGAGCTTCAAATGTGACTATTTTTGGTAAGGTACGTTGAGGCTGATTTTAGCCCTGAATCCTCCTTCTTCCTGACTAACAGACCTCTCACTTTTGAAAGGGGTCTGGCGTTCAGGTTTTGGTTGTGTCCAGGTCTTCCTGGTTCTGTGGGAAGGAATTGCTGGTCTTGGATGTCAGGGGTAAAATCTTTCCAATTGCACAAGCCTGAGCCATATGACTTGCAGTCTTGGCTCTGTTTTACCTATAAGGTACTTAGACATTCTGTTATCAATAGGCCCAGTTTGTAACTGCTCCTGTGGTTACAGTTCTTCCTGGAAAGGACTCCTCATCCCCCAGTTGTGCACGTTTCCCACAACCCTGCATCAGCCTTGGCTGGATGGTGCTTCTGCAGAGAAATCCTTGCACTCCCTTCTCTCACCCGCATCCCGGCCGTGGAAGCAGGTTCTGCTTACCAAAGGCCTCTGAGTTCTGAGCAGTTTTAAATTCTGGTTTGTTCTTTGATAAAGACATAAATGACATGACAATTGTTTCCTCAGGCTGGAATAATGAGCTCACATTCTCAACACTAAACTTAAAAGAAATAAATATTTTAAAAATCTAGCATTTGTGTTACAAAATAAAAGGCATAACATAGGAAAAACTTGGCTTACAGTATCATCCGTGAAGAAAAGAATTAAGTACTTTGTTTCACTCTGTACTCAAAGTGTCAGTAGTGCTAATGAGGTTATTAAAAACCTCTTGAGTTACAATGGGTAGAGTCGCCAGGGAAGCAGGAAGGGTCCACTGCGTTCTGGGGATCCTGTTTCCTGAGGGTTAAAAGCATAATTTTCAAAAAGGTAAAAATCACAAAAATAAAATAAATGTGGCACATATTTTACTTAACAACTCATTAATTAAAATCCAGTTAAAATGAGATTTTGATTTACAGAGATTTATATTCTCTGCCAGACAAAATTCATTTGCATTGTCATGCAAGGGAATCATTTGCATTGCTATGAGCTGGAAACATTTGCATTTTTATCCATTTTCTATAACTTAAACCCTAGTCCTACAGAGTCGTAAAATAGCCTAGTCAATCACAGGCAATCAAAAGGACATGCCCTGTGGAATTAGAGAATCCCAGAGGGTCTGCTAACAATGTCCTGTCCTCCACTGAAAGGACACCAGGAATCACTTTGGTCTATTTGTAAGACTTGGACCATTTTTCCTACATGAGATATATTATGAAGAGAAGAATGTTTATCAGAGCATAACCAGGAGAGCAGAAGCTCTCGAAATCATGTATTAATGATTTCACATAATTGTGGACACACGATAGGACCAGGAATATTTTCAGCCTGGCAAAGATGAGATGTGTTGTGGACAGTGATCCAAGTTATTAAATACTAAAGAACTATCATGAAGCAAAGGGCTGTCCTTATTTTGTGTCGTTCCAGAGGTCAGAACTAGGATAAAGGGGTTTGGGAATAGAGGTAGGATCAGGGGAAGAAGCTACAGCAAAGCAGAGCTTAGCATATGAAAAACCTGTTAAGAAATGGAAGTTTTGGACCAGGCACAGTGACTCATGCCTGTAATCCCAGCACTTTGGGAGGCTGAGATGGGAGGATCACTTGAGGTCAGGAGTTCGAGACCAGCTTGGCCAACATGGTGAAAATTTGTCTCTACAAAAAAAAATTGAAAATTAGCTGGGTGGAGTGTGCCTGTATTCTCAGCTACTTGGGAGGCTGAGGCAGGAGAATCACTTGAACCTGGGAGGCAGAGGTTGCAATGACCCTAGATCATGGCAAAACACTTTAGCCTGGGTGACAGAGCAAGACTCTGTCTCAAAAAAAAAAAAAAAAAACAAAGAAAAAAAAGAAAAATAAATAGAAATTTTGATTTGTGGTTTCTGTGTCATTGAAAATGTTCAAGCAGAGGTTATATAATCTTTTATAGGAATGTGAAAGGAAAATACCTTGGGCCCAACATGAAAGGCAGGTAACTCCTTTATGGAGTTTAAGCTCACTTCTAACAGGGAAGATGAGTTGTTTGTTTGTTTGTTCCTGCTTCTAGGATAGTAGAGAGCAGTCTTTAGCCTGAAACCCATTCCTAGGTAAGTAACTGAATTGGGGTTTGTCTTGGCTAAAGTTAAAATTAACAACCAGCTGGTCTAAATGTCAGAGATGTTTCAGCCAGATCAACTCCATCATGGGTAGGGGTTGGATAAAATGAGGCTGAAACCTACTGAGCTGCATTTCAAGATGGTTGGACATTCTAAGTCACAAGAGGAGATAGGTCAGCATAAGATACAGGTCATAAAGGCCTAGCTGATAAAATAGATTGCAGTAAAGAAGCTTGCCAAATCCCGCCAAAACCAAGATGGCAATTAAAGTGACCTCTGGTTGCCACGGCCTTTGTAAACTGTCATGGTGCTGATGTGAGTGTAGCACTGAGGACAACCAGAGGTCACTTTAATTGCCATCTTGGTTTTGGCGGGATTTGGCAAGTTTCTTTACTGCAATCTATTTTATCAGCTAGGCCTTTATGACCTGTGTCTTATGCTGACCTATCTCCTCTTGTGACTTAGAATGTCCAACCATCCTATAGCTTTTACTTCAGAACTTTTAGCCGTGAGATAATTCAAATTTACTAGCTTGCAAAAAGAACTTGTTGGAGCTCAACAGTGGTTTTCATCTTAATAGAAAAATAGGACCAGGCGCTATGGGTTACTCCTATAATCCTAGCACTTTGGGAGGCCAAACAAAATAAACTGCATTCCTGAGACACGGCAAGAAATTAAAGCTATTCAACTCCTCAAGGTACCGGGACTATTGAGGAAGAGGTGGGCTTATAAGATTGTAAGGGCCAATTTTGAAAGATAAAATAAGTTCAGTTTCACTAATATCAAAGGCACACTGATGCAAGCAAGACCAGCATATGTGCCCCTGTGTCAGCTTAACAAGATTTTCTTTAAGCATTAACCAACTCCTTAGTAAAAATTATAAAAGGCTTATGGAAGCTATACCTTATGGTCAAGATTAAAATATTATAGATTGTTTATAAAATCTTGGAAAACAAATTTAATTGTCTTCATGCTGTTTTTAATATTGTCTGGAAAATTAACTCTTCTCTCTCAAAAAATAAAGTTTTTCACTTTTCTTAAAACAAAATCTTTGGGTTATCACTTTGGTTAAATGAATGACTTATTTTACAATGACCTGTGATCTTATTTTGTGATATCAAATATTTAAAACCTTTGATATTTGACAAAATTTCCTAAATCAAATTATAAATTATTTTTATTCTGACCTAATTAATCCTTTAAAATATTAGGTTCCCTAATGTCCAAAAAAATAACACAATGTGGCTTATTTAGTACAAAAATTATACAGGAAGCATTGTCAAATATGAAGTGGTGTTGTGTTTTCTTTGAGTATACAGTATAAATACGTTATTGGTATGTATTCCCAAATTACGGGAATCTCCTATAATTCTGATATAACTTAGAGTCTATTATCAGTAATAATCATAATTATGTTAAAATTATTGGATGCCACAGAGGTAACAAATTCCCTTGTCAATTTTGTCTTTGCCTACAGTTACCCCAAAACTTTCGTCATCCATGAACAATTGTTGTCTAGTGTTGGTCCTTTTTGGAAGGCAGTTTTATAATCAGCCACACAACTCTAACAGGTGCTCCTGAATGCAGGTTTCTGATAACTTTGGAGATTGAAACATCAGAATAGAGAAGAAACTTTCAGGACTCATGGACAGCTAAAATGTTCATGAATATAAAGCAGAACCGGAATGAACTGCATGTACTAAACTAATCTTTTTGACCTTTTGCTTAAAATGTTTGCTGATCCTTTGTTTTATTTTTTGGAGTCTCAAAAAGTTTTCTTTTGAGCTATTGATAGCTTTTAACAACTTATAAGACTTACCTGAGGTTCCTTCTATGGAACAAAGTTCCATCAAAGCCACTTTAAAACCCTATGTAAAAAAATTATTCTTGCTGCACTGTATACAAATAATTAGGCCAAGTATGATAAAGCAAACTAGTCCTGCCATGATTTGTCTTTAGTAAAAATGGGAAACCAGAGAGAGAAAAATTATGTTTCAAAACTATAGTACACCTATTGTTAGATCCTGGTCCTGCCTAATGTTTTTTTCATTTTTATTATTTTCTACATTTTGAACCAAATTCTAATTTTTCTTGGCTACAAGTCTTTAAAATAACGTTTTCAATTTTTTTCCTTTTTTTCCCCCATGTTTCCTAATTTGAAGACAACTGTTAGCTCCTGTGAACTGAAGCCAGACAACTTAAGCTTTAAAAGAAAATAACAGCAACCTATTTACATACATAAGCCACTTTCATACCTGCTTACTAGGAATTTGCATTTCTAACCATTTCTCAGGTGATGCCTATGCTGCTGGTCCAAGGACCACAATGAAAAAATCTCGGGTTTAGACAAACAAAATACTTATCTTTACAATGGATATACACTTTGGACATTCCTTACTCATTATTGTGAAACAATGGTCTTTGTGGAATGAAGCTGAGACTTTCTGAATTGACTCCAAATGATCTTGACTTTCTCAGTTTTCATACAATGTTTCCTCCGCACCATTATCTCATTATTGGGCTCCTAATGTTTATTTTCATTTCTCTGTTTTAGGCTAAGAAAGGGTATTATATGTTTCCTCACCGATCATGAGGGTCACTGGGGATACTCCTATTACAAAAGACAGACAGGTGAATGAGAGAAAAGCATTACAAATTAATCAAAGTTTTATATGACATAGGCGCTTTCAGAATGAAGACCCAAAGACCTGAGGGAAACTGTCTGTTTTTATGCTTGGGTTCAATGAAAAATGGGCAATGCTGTAGAAATGTGATTGGACACAAGGGTATGACTTAATGGGAACAGATTGATAGGGAAACACAGCCAAACCTGTCTGCTCCAAGTCTTCTTGGCCTATTTAGCATTTCTTTCTCTTGGTTATGGGACAGGACCTCTCTGGAATGAGCATCTTCCAGGGAGAAGACAGAGAGTGCCCTTTCTAGGTTTTATGGCTTGCTTTGGGGGAGAGGGGTTCTACTTTCTAGGCACCCCCTTGGGGAAGAGCGTTTCTGGTTTCTGTGACTCACTTTGGGAGAGAAAGAGGGACAGGAGACAAAAGGACAAAAGAAGGTTGGAGAGGTGCATTCCTTTTGAGGTTGCTTCTGAGGCATCTCAGTCTTCTTTAGTTCAATGTACTCAGCAGGCCAAAGAGTCATATTTTGGGCTACTGTTTTCTGAGTCCCAGTGCTTTCAACAATGGTACTTTTACAAATTTTACTGAGTGTATATGAATATTAACATAAGAATAAGTCAAAGGTGGTGTTTCCGATTCTTGTATTATTCATTTAGCGATGGGACATAATTTTCCACTGTGTTAGATCCCAAGGGCATACATATCCTTATGCTTTCCTTTTGCAATGTATCCACTGGCTACTGAATGCATGAATGTAACTAAATCTTTCTTGAAACTCTAAATTTGTAAACTTATATCATAATTTTTCTAAGCTTAGTAATTGCGTAAAGTAGACATTTTCATGTTTCCTAAAATTACGTATTTTATTCTCTAAGAGGAGCTTTCTTAATTTTATTATTCTAGGATTTGGTAAACACATCTATATCTAATGTACAGACACCACACAATTTACGAACTGGAATGTGCCTGGATATCTCCTTGGAAACTTTAACTAGGGTCTGATTTCACTGGTGCTTATCAATTGGATTTATCTATCTATATCCACAAGGGATTCCTTTTCCAACTTATGCTACAAAACTCACATTTCTTGCACAAATTGGTTTGGTCTCTTAACAATCATCTGTTAGTACCAAAGCAGTTATGAAAAGAAAAAAAGGGGGTGGGAGGTGGAAATGCATTTCAGTCTCTTGGAAAAGGAGACAGGCCTGGATATTCTTGGAAGCCAAGAAGACAAAAGTTTCTTTTCAATAGATGCAAAGAAAGACAGTTCTTTATTTGTGTGTAACCAAGGAACAAAAGTTTCCTGTTGGTAAGATGTTCTGGAGCACAGCAGGGGCCATTTTCTCACAGTCCTCCCCAAGGCACAAGGTTTCTATCAACTCCAAATAGAGACCGGCTTGGATGCGTATGTGAGTCAGGAACACAAGGTCCTCATCAGGCTTCCCTTACAGAGGGGAAGGTTATCCAAGCCAGAGCAGTTCCCAAGGAGGACAAAAATTAATGGTTTAAAAATATAAAATATAAACAATTTCAAAATGTAAATTAAAATTTTATACTGATACTTTTCATAAAAAAGAACGAATTCAGATCTTTTGTGGTTTAGAGACGCTCTGTAACAATAGGACTTTAGACTTCAAAATAGGCAGCATATGAAATAATATATTTCAGTTATTTTTTTTGCTGAAAGCTTTTTTTTTTTTTTTTTTTGACACAGTCTTACTCTGTCGGCCAGGCTGGAGTGTACTGGTGTGATCTCGGCTTGCTGCAACCTCCACCTCATGGGTTAAAGTCATTCTCCGTCCTCAGCTTCCTAAGTAGCTGGAACTACAGGTAGGTGTCACCACGCCCAGCTAATTTTGGTATTTTTAGTAGACACAGGGTTTTGTCATGTTGGCCAGGCTGGTCTCAAACTCCTGACATTAAGGGATCCACGTGCCTCGGCCTCCCAAAGTGCTGGGATCACAGGTGTGAGCCACTGTGCCTGGCCCTGAAAGCTTTCTAAATGATTATCAGTAGACCCAGAATTTTCATTTTACAGAGCCAAACATATAGAGTTTCCCAAACATTTGTTACCAGTTGTTTTTTTAAAGAGTAAGATCTAGTTATGTGAATTAGTCGATAAGCATTTGCTGAGTGCCTACTATGGACCTGACTCTTATTAGGTCTTGGGTATTTAAGGATGAATAAAGTATAGTCACTGTCTTTGGGGAGGATATGCTCAGGTGCCAGAGAAAGATGTATAAGCATGATCAGGAAGCAAATGCTTCAAGCATAGCAAGTGCCTTATAAAGTGTAGGGATCAGGAAAGGCTTCACAAGAAGAAATATTTTGAGCAGCATTTTGTAGGCAATGAGGGATGAAGGTAAGATGAGGAGGGGAAGAATGGGAAGAGGAGTGAAAGGTGATCTGCATTTGGGCTGACGGAACAACGTTGTAATTCACATAATTAAAAATACACAATATATCTGGGGACATAGTTTCTGGCATTGTTTTATATAAGAGGTAGGTTCAATGCAATTGAGGTAGATCCTGGGTGGAAGGCACGGGAGCTTTGAGACCATGAGATTTTGGGATGAAGAGAATTTCAAGGAAGGGAGACAGGTTGGGAGGCAATTGCAGTAGTCAGGAAAAGAAATGATAAGGTCATATGAGCTAGCATCATCATTCTCTGTTTATCAGCAGGCATCTGAAACATTTTGAATGTCAAATTCATTTAAAAATATATTTTAGCTTGTCAGCAATCAATTGGCAACTATTTATTGATTGTTCATCATGTTCCTAGAGTCACAACATTCTATGATTGGAGTAATGGAAGTCACCCATCTTTGAAGCTAACTATTTTGTGCATATTCTAATTTTACCACTTACTGTTTCTAATATATTGAGAAAGTCACATAAACTCTCTGAGCCTCAGTTTCCTCATCACTAAAATGGAGACAATGACATTTACATCACAGAGTTGTTCTGAGGGTTGAGTAAATAAGCCCAGCAGTACCTGGTGCTGATGTGCTCACCCCTGTACCTGCCCTAACCCCATGCCTTACCTGGGTATGAAGTGTGGTTTTTCCATGACTGTTTATAGATTTTAATTGAATTTCTTTAAATAACTTTTCTTTAAATAATTTTTGACATCTCTGGGAAATGGGAAACATTTGTGGGATTGTGTAGCTGAGGTTTGCTCTATCTAGTCCAGTGAGTTCTAGCCTAGTGACTCTTAGCCCTATTGTATGTTGACATCCATTGGAAGAGCTTTTAAAAATTATGATTCTTGGCTTTCACCACCTCCCACAGCTTAGAATCCCTTCTAATTCATTTAAAGAAATTCTTCTGAAGAGCACACTGATTTGGGGTCATTGTGTTAATTTTTTACACAGACTATAGTTACTGATCTCAGAAAATCGGAATGAGGTCCACAAGATGTCCTTTCATACTCTGTGTTGAATTTGCAGGATCATGTTGAAAATTCGGAATAGCATTAAACTTGCCATAAGACTGTTCCCGTAATACCTTTTTGCTTAAGTCAGTTTCACTGTGAGAGAATTCTTTTCTGGGTCATAAAATGAGCTACGTTTTTTTTTTTTTCCTAACAGAAATCACATACTACAATTATTTAATTTCGTTCACTTGCAATGACTTTCAGAATTAGTATAGATTAACTCCTGACCTTAGATTGTCCACCAGCCTTGGCTTTCCAAAGTGCTGCGATTACAGGCGTGAGCCACCTCGCTTGGTTTAGATCAAGTTATTGCACTCCAGCCTGGGCGACAGAGCAAGACTCTATACCAAAAAAAAAAAAAAAAAAAAAAAAAAGAATTAGCAGAGATTAAAATGCTCTCTATTTCTGGGCAAGACACAGCACTGTAGATGTTAGTAAAACATGAGACTGTTAGAAAAATAGCGAAACTACTATCATCATTACTTGAAGCATTTGGATTTGACATTGTGTTACAAACATCTAGGGTACCTTCACCAATTACAGGAGAATTCTTAGGGAGTCCCCATTAAGAGTATACAAGAAAGTGTATTGTCAGAATAAGCCTTGGAAACCCAGAAAGCATCAGTTAGAAAAGGGAAGAGAACTTTGCCAAAATACACGTTTGGGAATTTCTAGACTGGGAAATGCTGAATGGTTCTACAGAGAGTGGGAAAAATGTTAAGCATCAAAAAGGGACCTGAATCTAGTCTTGGCTTTCTACAGGGGTGTAAACTTGGGAAAATCACATGACTTTTCTAAGCACTGCATTTAAAATTAAGGGATCTTCAAAATCTCTTCTGTCAGGAAAAGTCATGATAGATATTTGAAGTAGGCAAAAGAGATGCTTAGATGTCCTTTCAATAGGAAGTTGGGCATTGTCCAAGAGACCCTCCCAGGATAGTGTGATTCTTTCAGGGGTGTGAACCATTGATTGTTTTTGATCTCTTTTGCAACTCTGTAGACATAGATAGAAAAGGTGCCTTAAAGTCATTAGTTTATAAGTTTACTGAGTGACTACTAGATCTTGGAAATGAGATAAATGAGATAGGTTTCTGATCAATTTCTACTCTAAAAGAGACACATACACTCATTAATATTGAGTCTTCCTGCATTGATTCCCCTACGATCCCACCGTCCTCAAACCCACCCAGGCAAAGGGAATGGGTCAAAGAAGAATATTATGCAAAAAGTCACGGTGGGCATGAAAAGAACCTTGGATACTTTGTAGTTAATAAGTCTTGTGTAGTTGGAATTTTGGGTTACTCACAGACAACAAATTTAATGAAGCTAAATGGTAAGATTTAGCTATCCTTTTTTAAGGCCCTTGCCTTCTGTACTCAGGGGAGGGGATCTTACATGTTGCTTGTGGCAGGAAGTTCGCAGGGATTTTTCAGCAGGAAAGAGACGTGATGTGAACTCTACTACTGATATCACAGATAAGCAATAGAGGACGGAGTGTGGGTGCACTCATCTACTTGAGAGTGGACAGATTTTTAACTATGGCAGTAACTGTGAGGATAACAACCAAGGCAGGGGTTGAGAGACACGTTTTGAAATGCAATTAGCAGGGTTGAATTAGAGAGAAACACTGGAGTTGTGAGGGAAAGTAGTACAGGTTAATTCCCTGCTTTCCAGGCTGGATGAACGGTAGCTTCCCTAACTGCAACAAAGAACATAAGAAAAGCAAGGTGTGAGGGCAAGTGGGGTGAGCTGGCAAAGAGTTTAGCTTTAGACATGTGATTTGAGCAGCAACTTAGTTGTGAAACTAATTTGCATTTGCATAATTGTTTACAATTTTCAGGAACCCTCATATATATTGACTTTTATTTGTTTTATGGTTGTGAGTTGATGAGAATGCTAGTGTCTTAGTGCATGAATGTGGATGAAGCAACATGTGTGTGCATTTCTCAGGTAAAAGCATACAAGGTTGTTTTTTGATTTACGGTTAGGGCTTCCGTATATCAGGCTTTCCTTGTTGACGGCTCTGCGTGAAACCCAAAAGCCCCGCCCACCCCCATTTATGGGACCTTTTCCAATGGTTATACATGATTTCTAAATCGTGTTTCTCATGGTTATAACCTTAGGTGTTTCACGTGTGGGTATGCTATTTCTAAAGTTCTATGATCCTTGAGCACAAAGGCCAATTCTATTCATCATAGTATCCCAAGCCTTTAGGACAGTGTCTTCCAGAGAACCTAATAATAAATATCACCTGGATGAATGAGTGTATGATTGAGCTAGCTGAAGTCAGCAAAGCTTAGGTAGAGCAGTACAATTATAGTACTGATAGACTGCCCAGAAGAATCCCAGGACTTAAGTGTTTGTATTCTCATTGTGTCCTTCAATGTGTAGAAAGCTCATATCTCAAAAGATCTTGCCTTCTTCCCATGACCTCGGCTCCATGATGGACTCGCTGATTACCTCCTTCATTCTTGAGATATAAATATTATCCGCTATTTATGTGATCATGGGTTAAGGAAGCTTATGGATAACTAGTCCCAAATACATGTGGGTGTCTAAAACCAGACTATCTTGATATCAAGTTCCTAGAGCTACTGCTGATTACCAGTAGGTCCTATTTTTATCTGTGGTCTCGAAGGGATATAGCTATGTTACTAGGGCACTAAATGTGTTTGAAATCCTTAAGTGACACATGATTCTTTTATTATTTTATACACTTTGAGCAATCTCACAAACGTATGAATCATAAAGACATTCCTGAATGTGAATATAATAATAACATGGACAGTACTCAAACTCATGATAATAAAAATGAACTCAAAGATGAAATGATCTAAAAAAATATACAGGTAATATACACCAATCATTTCTTATAATAGCTATGAAAATAATGATTACATTATTTTAATGCCTGCCAGAGACAGTCAGTTTTGCTATAATAATGTAACACATACTCCCGAAAACTACTGCACTATGCAAAATTGGTAATAACAATGAGAGGCTTTATGGGGAAATGGGTTTAGGGGTACAACAGTCAAAAACCTCACTCGTGACACGTTACAAACAACAACAAAGGAACATAATAAAATGGCAGGAGTTTGTTACACATGTTCAATGGTTAAGAAATGCATAAATGCTGAAATAATTGTACATTTTAACTTGGAAAAGACCTGATGCTTGCCTGTGGAAGTATCAGAGGCTGTACCTTGTGAGTTTCTGTGAAGGGGTAGAAGGAGGGTTAGCTGAAATGTGATGGGAAGTTCTAGCACCTGATGAGGATGGGGGCGGCTCACAACACACAGTGAACTGAGGTAGTTGGCAGGCGTTTGGGTGTGTGCATGTGTGCGTTTTGTGCATTCCCTGCATGACCCAGTTCAACTGGCTGCAGTTTTCTGTGTTTCCAACAAATGAAGGTGGCATAAACAAGCACGGAAGTCTCATTGTGCCCAAATTGTTCCCTTAATATATCAATTTCATTGGAACAAATTTGCATTTTCAAAACAAGCATTCTAGTAGAACTGACTGTTCTAGTTCAAGTGCTTTATCTATATTAACTCATTTAATCCTCCAAACAGTTATTTTGGTTTGGTACTATTATGGTCCTCATTTAATTGATGAGGAAATTAAGGCAAAGAGAGGTTACATAACTTGATCAAGATAAAAACTTATTAAGTGACAAGACCAGTATGCTATTCTGCCTTTCAATGTACTATATTATGCTAATGACAATAATACATTTAATAAGATAAGCGTTTCTCCCAGACTTTTGAAGTTAGATTTATTTTGGAGAGGTCCACTTTAAATAATTCTTAATATCTGACAATTATCTCACTTAAATCTCTGATGTAGTTCTAGCACATTTTTCTGTTGTTATCTCCACTGTCAAGGTGGGAAATATCAAGCTATGATTTCGTGTTAATGCCCCTTAAATAATTGAGGACGAGTTGAAAGCAGTGTAGCCAGTCTTGTTTAGTGCTCAGCATGTACTTAGCACCAAGCTTGACTATCTCTTTCATCATTGATAATTACGCTAAAAGTAATATTCAGTGAAGTCTAATCAACGGGGTTCCAATCATAATGTAAACATGCTGTGCTCCATTAGCATTAGAAATGTTTATTGCCTGTGTATTTCATTAGTGTCCCTGGTTCCTCCTCATTACACAAACTCTTTATGGAATAGAAATATTTAACATAAAACATCTTGAATGCTTTCTGTTTTTGAGGAGTAGCTTTTTAGATTGCTAAGAAGGCACTTAACCATTCATATCCCATGGAGAGTTGGTTGCAAATGTGAATGGATGAATAATTAATGACACTTTGAATGGGATTTTTGGCACAATAGTGACGAAAAGCTGACTCCTAAAAAGGTGTGATGTGGGAAAGGGTTCTGGATCTCTGGCTTTAGAGCTGGTTAGGCCTAGGTTCAAATCTTAACACCTCCATTTGTTAGCTGTGTGATCGTGGGGAAAAACACTTCTCTGGGTTTCAGTTTCATCTATAAAAATATCTTTGTCATATTATTCTGAGTTAATGAACTAAATCATGTTACACACATAATATATGATAGATAATTGCTAAATCAACCCCCAGAAAGAGAGGACTCTGCAGCCCATCAACAGACATCAAATCCTGGGTTGTTGGTCTGAGCAGTACAAGCCTGAGGTTGAAGGTAAGTGGTGGACATGGAGTCATGAGACTCAAGGCAACAAAGCTAGTGAATGTGCTAAAACCGACAGGGGCCACAACAGTGGAGTAGTGAGAGGCCAGGCTTGCAGCATGCAGAGATGGACGAAGGTGTGCTGGACAGGAGGGCTAGTTTAGGAGCAAATCTCTCCAACATGGGATTCCAGCCACTGATTCACTTTTCTCTATCTATGCAGAGAATGTACAACACAGGATGATCTCTGATCTTGTGATCCACTTGCCTTAGCATCCCAAAGTGCTGGGATTACAGGTGTGGCCAACATGGTGAAACCCTGACCCTACCAAAATATAAAAAATTAGCCAGGTGTGGTGGTGCGACCTGTAGTCCCAGGTACTTGGGAGGCTGATGCGGGGGAATTGCTTGAACCAGTGAGGTGGAGGTTGCAGTAAGCCAAGATCATGCCACCGCACTCCAGCCTGGTGACAGAGTGAGACTCTGTATCAAAAAAAAAAAAAAAAAAAAAAAAGCACAACACAAACAGTGATCTCTAATGTAAGCTATGGACTTCTGTTAATAATAATACATCAATATTTGTTATATCAATTGTAACAAATGTATCAAACTAATGTTAATAATAGGCGAAATGGGTGAGGTGAGGGGCTGTATGAGAACCCTGTACTTTCCACTCAATTTTTCTTTAATAAGAAACTGCTCAAAAAAAGAAAGTCGGCTGGGCATGGTGGCTCACACTGATAATCCCAGCACTTTGGGAGGCTGAGGCAGGCGAATCACCTGAGGTCAGGAGTTTGAGACTAGCCTGGCCAACATGGTAAAACCCCTTCTCTACTAAAAATACAAAAATTAGCTGGGTGTGATGGCACGCATCTGTAATCTCATCTACTCAGGAGGCTGAGACAGGAAAACCCGGGAGGTGAAGGTTGCAGAGAGCCAAGATGGCACCACTGTACTCAAGCGTGGGCAACAGAGCAAGACTCTGTTTCAAATAATAATAATAATAATAAAAGTTTCTCTTGCAGTTTTCTAACCTAGCTTCTTTCTTCCTCCTTGTTGGACCTTCTAACCACAGCAACCAAGACTGGTCCAACATATCTAGCGGTTTACCCAGAGAAGAATGCAGTTGGGCTGGAGTGTGCATGTGAGTTGGGCTGGAGTGTGCATGTGAGTTGGTGTTTGATCCCCAACAGTGTTCAGTGGAGACGTAGTGTGTTGGCTGAATTCACTCTCTCTGAAAGCAGTAGGATTTGGTGCCAGGAGCACAGATTCTGGAGTGAGACAGACCTCTCAGATTACTCACTGCCTCTGTCTGTGGTGGTGGACACATCTAAACGTTCATTTTCTCATCTGAATACAGCATATTATTGAGCCTTTTACGAGAATTAAAGAGATTAATCTGTGGGAAGTGTCTGGCATGGTATCTGGTTTATAGTAAATGTTGCTTCCAATATCTGTGCTGCATAATAAGCCACTCCAAAGCTTAGTGGCATAAAACACTGGTTTATTGTTTCTCATGATTCTGTGGGCCAGGAATTCAGGCAGCACTCTGACGGACACGTATCTGCTCCATACAGTGTCAGCTGCATTCAGCTGGTGGCTAAACTGGGTTGGAGGATCTGAGCGAGCTTAACTCACAGGTCTGTGCCTCCATGCTCCTCCACATGTCTTCTCGCTTCCTGTGGCTGGCTTGAGTTGGGCTTTCTCACAGCATAGTGGTTTCAGGATTTCTTACATGATGACTGGTGTTTGAGAGCAAAGAGAAATTGGCCAGCTCTCTTAAAGGCTCAGCCCCAAACTGGCATAGTGCCACTCTATGATAGTACAATGGAGAGGAAACAAGCCATAAAAGCAGCCCTGGTTCAACTTCAAGGGGAAATAGTCTCCCCGATGAACAGCACATGCCTACTGAGGGTGGGAATTATGGCAGCCATCTTTGGAGGTGATCACAGCGCTCAAGTTTTTATTTTCCTGTGATTTGGTTTGCTGTGTTGCCTAATAGGCGTAGCAGCATCTTTGACAGCCAACAGCATGATGTAGGGCAGAGTGAGCAGTGGGAACGAAAGTATAGGGGTGGCCTTGAGGCTATTCTAACTTGGCCATTGTACTTTCTCTTAAAGTCAACAAGTGTCCAATACATTTTCAGTATTGCCGTTCTGCCAACAATGGGCACTGACTTACGCATTCCATCTGCTTTGTGTTTTATCTCATGTCATTACTGTTTTGAAACATGTTTAAAAAAACACTAAAACTAACATAGACATACTATTTCAATATGTCATTTGCCCTTCTATTAATACCATGGAAAAAAGAAAATTAACTTCATCAACAAAGTGAACCCATACTGGCTTCTATATGTGAGTTTTTTTTTTCTTTTATTGGAACGCCTTTCTCTCTTTTTTTTCCTTCTTTTTTCTTATCAGTCTATATCATGCTTTGAGGAATTTTTTTTTTACCTCTTCCTCTTCCCCCTTCTGAGGGAAAGCAGCACTTATTTACTTTCCAAGGCCCAGCTTCCATGTCGCTTCCTTTATGAAGCCCCTGTTGACACATCTGCCACCAGGTAAACTTGATCACTCCCTTTTTTGTGGCTCTACTGTACCCTGAAAGCTTCCACCTTAGTAACCATAATTTTTATTGTGCTAATATGTTTATCCAGGCTAATCAGGTCACTGTATGGCTGATGACACAGGAAATGAATTCCTAAGTGCCTACCATGTGCTACATGGGGGCACACAAAGCCGCATCATTGTTCACATATGGAATGTTATTTGCTCACATACTGCCCATTTCCTTTAGTTTTTCTCAAATGCCATCTTTTCCAAGAAACTTTTCTAAATCATTCCCATAAGTATGAAAATCCCATCTTCCTTAAATGTAGAGGATCTGCATTTCTATTTAATATATTTCATATTGCCTTGTATTACAGTTATAATTATCTACTTATATTATAGTTATAATAATTATAATTATTTACTCCTCTCCTCCTCCAGAGAACTGTGAATTTCTTGAGAGCAAAAGTAGTATTTTGTTCATTTTTTTTTTTTGGTTCCCCCACAATGCCTAGTGCCTTGCTCTTTGGGAGCTCATTGTCTAGAGGAGAAGGTCATAAAATACATATTTAAAATATAATCTTAACTTCAGGGTTGGAGATCTATACAGGGCATCATGAAAGCACTAAGAAGAGGTACTTTAACCTCTGTGGTAGGGGGTTTTGTTTGGCAGAAGGCGCCCTAGAGATTTTGGTGACTTAGGAGTATCTGATGTAATTATCTTAAACATCCCAATTTCAGCATAAGTCATTTTGATACTCAATTGATGTAGGGCCTCAGGCATAATTGGCATGGTCTGAGAGAGGAGAAGAGAGCTGGGGTCCATGTTCCTTAGAGAAGATGGGGATTTTCTATGGATAAGGGCTTTTTCATTCTGCCATGAAGTTGTGAGGGCCCTAGTTAGGGTTAGGGCATCTAGGAAATTTGCAAGGGGAAGATAAGGGCACTGTACTAGACTGTTTGGTTTCTTTGCAGACCAGAGAGGTACTTTTTTTTTTCTTTGAAAAAAAAGATAAAGGCAAAAACAGCATTTGAGCAAATAAAAATTACCCTTGAACTCACCTTTACCTGATGGGCTACTATGTCTGCTTTTGATAATGCCTAAATCTTTCTTCTAGGAAATCGCACATGCCACCTCTACTCATATTTAATTGGTCAAAGAAGTCACATGGCCAAGCAGTGAAGGGGCAGCAAATGATAGAGACAAAGAAGTCATCTCCAATGACTAATTGGAGCCCTAGTCATTTGTTTCTGAAGATAAAAGACCAAGAAGAGGTCAAATAAAAAGGAGACTTATAAATGTAACTTCAAGCAGGTGAAATAAAAGATTATTCAGCTGAAAAAAGTAATTTAAAAGAAAGAATTAAATTTTTTTATCAACTAGTTTGAAACCTTCAGAAATCAAAATATATATAATGAAGAAAATTTTGCTGTCTTTCCTGACAAAACAAAAACTAGACCTAAGGAACTGAACAACCGTAGGACAAAGTGCCGTACTTGAGACATAAGCCTAGAGAAGTGTGTATTTTTAGTGTATCTGATTTGGTTTTGGCAGTCACAGAAGGTGTTTAAGGGAGCAAATGGATCTACAACAAGCACTTCCGTGATTCAGAGTCATTGATCATGCCTGGAATGTTATTTGCTCACATACTGGCCATCCAAACTCACTCATTTCCTTCAGTTTGCCTCAAATGCCATCTTTTCCAAGAAACTTTTCTGAATCATTCCCATTAGTAAGAAAATCCCATCTTCCTTAGATGTAGTGGTACCTGCATTTCTATTTAACATATTAATATCGCATGTTGCCTTGTATTACAGTTAACTATTTACTCCTCTCCTCCCCCAGAGAACCGTGAATTCTTTAAGAAGCAGTATTGTATTTTTACTTTTGGTTCTCCCACAGTGCCTAGTGCAGAGCAGTGCACACGAAGGAACCCAATTCATTACTGTTGAAGTTCGTGAATTACAGTTTGTATAGGAGCCATGTGACATGCATATGTTAGCTGTACCCTTGAGGTGATCCCAGAACATAAGGTGTACATAAGAGGAGGTCATATTTATGATGACTCTAGGGCCTAGACTCACTAATACAGTAAGAAAGGCTTGGTATGGTAGACAAGCAGTGAGAAAAGAGAGGAGAGGGCTGTCTAGGTTCTGGACTCTGGGATGTGACCTTAGTACTTTGGTTCCTCTGACATCTAGATTAGTTTGTCCCTTTTAGATATTTCTATTTATAATCCCTCAGTATCAAATGGTAGTTATATAGGTCTCAGTTTTAATAAATTGTTCTACTAATATGGTTTGGCCTTAGTTATGCAAGCATCAAAAGTGAGCAATATAAAGTAAATTTAAGGGATCAAATATAATATTAGGCTGAAAGCCTATTAAAATGATAGAGAAATATGTGGAGGACTTGTGTTCGTAATATAGAGTATGAATATTTTTAGATTCTCTGGCATTGAATTTAGATGTGCTTGTTCTATTTCGTAAACCGAAGAAGTGGCCTATATCTTTGATCTGTGTGTTTAGGTTTTTTTAGTGACAGACAATAATAACTAGAAATAGAAATTCCATCTTTGGTGGTAATATAGTGCAGGGACCTGAGAAGAGAAGGTCTTAAGGTGCTGTTAATTAGCAAAAATCTGAAGCCCACGGTCTCAAAGCAATTAAGGCTGTTAATTGAATATTTGGATGCCCAGAGGAATGGCTCATATGTGACAGGACAGGGAACCCTAGGCTTGCATACTGGAGTTACATTCTATAAATGATCCTGAACAATTCATAAAGAGCAAATATGGGCCAATGTGTGTTTGCTTAGTAGTCAACTGCAATTTTCAATAGTAATACATTGCTGGCTATATGCAAAATTGTCTTTTTACTGTAAAATTAAACACTAACAATTCAATCTTTTGGCCTATCTTTTGTAAATATGGTACACTATTCATTCATGGAAAATTCAGTTTTTTTTTTACCATAGTGATTGTCCTCTGGTTTGATAAACATGTTTATGATTCAACTGATACTTTAAATGTGGTTGGTGGTTACACATGGCTACAGTGTCACACTTAGGCACATTTGGGGGACAGAGGAGAGTGGACACTGCTGATGAGCTCAGAGTGGCGGTGATTTTTATTATCCAAGTCTTTCACAGCCTTTGTATGGGCTTAATTAGCTGTGGCATTTGATTAGCTTGTGAACACACTTCTAAAAAGAAACTTAAAACAAATGGAAGATTACAAAAGAGTTTTCAAGAAAGGAAAAAATAAATGTTCCTTTTAGGAGACCTTCAGTGAAAAGTGGTTAATATTTTCAGTAGTGCTTATTATTTTTCACAGCTCTGGCTTTAGGGTAGGCTTCTGCTTCTGCCAGTCCCAGGCTTACAAAGATGCAAACGAGTGTCCACTCAAGAACAGCCACAATGCAGTGAGTGAAGAATGAATTTAGTTTCTCACACTGGTTCAGTCCTCTGAACAGTGTGATCAACTTTCTGGTCTCTGTGTTAATGAAAAGAGAAATTATATGAATGCTTAAAATCCACCGGTTATCCTCCAAGCTAAAGTTGGCCAGTAGTTTTCCATCTATTTGGTTAAACCTTCCAGAGAGTGGCAGAACTGAGTGAGTTGAGGGTTCCCCCCACTTCTTTCCATCTCAGTGTGCTTTCTGGACAGTTTGTAATAGCTTTAGCTTTTTAAAAAGTCTATGAAGTGGCTTTTAAAAAAAGTGGAGGTGCTGAGCAGGCAGTAAAGGACCTGAGCACAGAAACTAAAAATTCCCAAACGGATAATTTCCATCCTTATTTGAGGAATTATGCATTCATAAGGTTGGTGTGATTTAGGAACAGGACATTCAAACTGCAAATAGACACCTTCATATATGACCAGAGCATATAGAAAAACAAATTGTACTTAAGGTCCTAACCCGCGTTTATTGTGCACATATATCTTCCAAAAATATGGAGTTAACCTACTTAGGGGTTACTGAGCAGGGCTTTTAAAAGGTGCAGGAACAGAAGGCTGAGCCCGTCAACACTAGACTGGGAAGCATGTTTAAGAGGTAACAATGCCACCTCTTTGGATCAGAAGAGTTCCTGTTTGTTATGCAATGTGTGCACTTCATTGTTTACACGATTTCAGTAGGTGACTCGGAGCTGTGTACACAGCCAGGTGAGCCTGCATCAGCGCCCCAGACTCTGAAACTAACACAGAACACCCTCTGTCTACTGCCTTCTGTTAGCCCTGCCTTCGAAATAATATCATTTTCTGAAAAAAAAAAAAAAGATTCCCTAAATCATTACTTCTCTAGATTACAACTTTTTTTTTTTCTTACACGTTTTTAGGAATTAATTAGAAGTTTCTTGGAAAAATTTCCATACTCGTTTCCACTGTGCTGAACTGACGATTTAAAAAGTAAATACTCAGAAGATACTAAGCAGATTCGGCTGGAGAGCCTCTTTTTATTGCGTTATGGGGTCTCCCAGACTTCTTCTTTCTCCTACCCATGGCAGCTCATCTCTCTCCTCCAGGCGCCCTGGAGTATGGATGAACATAAATAGGGGAGCAGCACCTGGCCTAGGCCAGGCATACAGGGGTCTCGAGGGCTGACCCTGGGAGACTGCGGGCTTCTTGGAGGAAGTCGCGGGAGGCCCAGCAGGAGTCGCCGGCACCAGGAAGCGCCAGGGGCGGCGGGGGCGACCCCGCGGGAAGGGCGGGCGGGGATGCGTTGACTGTTTCCGTGGCTTGGGACCGGTCGCCCCGTTCTAGCTGTCGGCTCCCCTGGCCCCAGCGGCCACGGAGAGAAGGGGGCGGATCCTCGCGTGCCAGACACGCCCCGGCCGGGTTTTAAATTCGCCAAGCGCTCGCTCCCCGAGCCACCGCCGCTCCCTCGCTCGCCGGGGCCTCTGGACGCGCTCCCCGCGCGGGCCTCCGCAACACTCCGGCCGAACGCACGCCCGCTCGCACTCACACTGCGGTTCACACCCGCACGCGCGCTCGCATCCGCACTGCCGCACACGCGCGCTCACACGCCCCCACGCGCGCTCGGCTCCCGCTCCAGCCCCGCGCCCCGCGGAGGCGCAGGACCGCCGCCGAGAGTGCCGAGGGGCCCCGCGGCCTTCCCATGGCGGACTTGAGCTTCATCGAAGATACCGTCGCCTTCCCCGAGAAGGAAGACGATGAGGAGGAAGAGGAGGAGGGTGTGGAGTGGGGCTACGAGGAAGGTCAGTGGCCGCGAGTCGGGGTGTCCGGGGTCCCGGGGGCGGCGTCAGTGTCTTGCCGAGCTTGGGACTCGCGTCTTGCCGCTACTGCGCGCTCCGACGACCCGCACGTCCCCTCTTTCCCAAGGGGGGGTCTCCGCCACTTTCCCACTCCCCTGGTGCGTTTCGGGGCGAGAGGCGCTCCGGGGTGGCGGGCTCGCCCCCTGCGTTCTCCCGCCGCCTGCATTCTCCCGCCGCCTGCATTCTCCCGCCGCCTGCATTCTCCCGCCGCCTGCATTCTCCCGCCGCCTGCATTCTCCCGCCGCCTGCATTCTCCCGCCGCCTGCATTCTCCCGCCGCCTGCA
>CAUYLG010035147.1:0-18867 GCA_963573385.1 Cacajao melanocephalus
TTAACATAACAAAATCTCCTTTAGAGGGAAACATTTCTAATTCAAAATATATACTTGGGTTTTCAGGCATGTGGACTTGTCAGACTTTCTAAGGCACTTGTAAAGAAATGTTAAAGAGATAGGAATGGGCTGGGTGCAGTGGCTCAGGCCTGTAATCCCAACACTTTAGGAGGCTGAGGCAGGTGGATCACCTGAGGTCAGGAGTTCGAGACCAGCCTGACCAACATGGTGAAACCCCTCTCTACTACAAATATAAAAATTAGCAGGGCATGGTGGCAGGCACCTGTAATCCCAGCTACTCAGGAGGCTGAGGCAGGATAACTGCTTGAACCCGGGAGGTGGAGGTTGCAGTGAGCCGAGGTCACACCATTGTACTCCAGTCTGGGTGACAGAGTGAGATTGTCTCAAACAAACAAAAAGAGACAGAAGTGTCAGAGGTGTTTGAACCAAAGCAACTCCATCTTGAATAGGTGCTGGGTAAAATGGGTCTGAGACCTACTGGGCTGCATTCCCAGGAGGTTAGACATTCTAAATCACAGGATGAGATAGGTTGGCACAAGATACAGGTCATAAAGATCTTGCTGATAAAACAGAATGTAGTGAAGAAGCCAACCAAAACCCACCAAAACCAAGATGGCCATGAAAATGACCTCTGGTTGTCCTCACTGCTCATTATACACTAATTATAATGTATTAGCATGTTAAAACACACTCCCACCAGTGCCATAACAGTTTACAAATGCCATGGCAACATTGATTGCCTTATATAGTCTAAAAAAGGAGGAACCCTCAGTCCTGGGAACTGCCTACCCTTTTCCCAGAAAACTCATGAATTCACCTTTTGTTAAGCATATAATCAAGAAATAACATAAAAATAGCCAACCAGCAGCCCATGCTGCTGCTCTGCCTATGGAGTAGCCATTCCTTTATTCCTTTACTTTCGTAATAAAGTTGCTTTCACTTTATGGATTTGCTTTGAATTCTTTCTTGTGTGAGATCCAAGAACCTTTTTTGGGGTCTGGATCAGGACCCTTTTCCAGTAACAGAAGGAATTATTAGTCACCAGTGAATGGCATGCATCTTGTGACATTGACTTGACCTTAGCAACAGATTGGGGGAAAAGATAAAAAAACGTACTCTCAGATTTTTAGGGTGTGGCCTTGTATACTCAAAAGTATCAGAGACAGATCTCAATCAATTCTGAAAGTTTATTTTGCCAAGGTTAAGGGCACACCCGTGACACAGCCTTAGTTGGTCCTCACTACATGTGCCCAAGGTGGTCGGGGCACAGCTTGGTTTTATACACTTTAAGAAGACGTGAGACATCAATCAACACATGTAAGGTGTACATTGATTTGGTCTGGAAAGGCAGGGAAGGGGGCTTCCAGGTCATAGGTAGATAAGAGACAAATGGTTACATTCTTTTGAGTCTCTGATGAGCCTTTCACTGAATACACAATTTACATTCAAGAGGAGGGTAGAGGAATAATCACTTATGCCTCAGTCTGGCTTAGTGAAACAATAGGGGCAGAGGAAGCAATCAGATATGAATTTGTCAAAGGTGAACAGAGGAATGGCTTTGATTTCTGTCTGTTGTTTGTCCATGAGGAATTTCCTTGTAGGCAAATTGTAAGGGAGGTGTGTAGCTTTTTAAATTTTTTATATCTTTGTAGCTATCTTATTTAGGAATAAAATGGGAGGCAGGTTTGCCTGATGCTGTTCCCAGCTTGCCTTTTCCTTTTGGCTTAGTGAGTTTGGGGCCCCCAGATTTATTTTTCTTTTGCAGTCTTTATCTTATTCATCACTGTATTTTCAGCCAGCTGTTCATAGTACCTGAAAAATAGCCAACTGCTCCACAAATACAGGTTGAGAAAATGAAAAATGATATACAGTTAACAGCATACCATTCCACAAATGGTAGGGTTTTCGAAATGAGGGAGGAGTATGTTTGTCTCTTTGTGGAGGATACTGCAGCCCTTGTTGAGGGAAGAAAAAAGAAACAATAACAGAATGAAGAGCTCTCACAGCATGGGTAAGAAAAGAAATCTTGTATTTCTTCTAATTATTTACCTCATCCCTTTCCTTTGGAAACTTCTTTCTTTGGTCTTTGAAGGAGGAAATTAGGAAAAATAGCCTGCAACAGAGGAAATAGCAGGGACTTTGAAGCCAAGCACACCTGAGTTTGGATGTAATTGCCTGAAGTGTGTTTTCAATCCAAATTGCACAGATGAGAGAAAGGAGCACAGCTGCACAGGGGAGAGAAGAGAGAGAAAGAGAGAGCTGGAAATAAGTGCTATGACATCAGAAGTGGAGGTGCCCAACTGGGACATTTTTAGCTTCCTTTAGAATTGCCGGAAGTATCTTTTCTCTGCTTTAATCTTAATTGTTTTATCCCCAAATACAGACATATCAATCACATGCTCTCTATAAAAATAAAATTCTTCAAAAACATATATTGAAAATGAAAATCCTCCACCAAGCACTCCCAAGGGATAACCACTCTTACGCATATGGGGTATATGCTTTGACGTCTTGCTGCTGTATGATTTAAGAACTTAACTATGTGGTATTTGATATATACAAAATAATAATAGTTCATCATTGCGGTAGGCTGAAGAATGTCCTCCCAAAAGACATCCCTGGGACCTGTGAATGTTACCTTATGTGGCAAAAGAGAGGACACTTGCAGATGTGATTAAGTTTAGGGTTTTGAAATGAGAGATTACCTTGGAGTGTCCTAGCGGGCTTTCGGTGCAACTGCTAGTGTACTTTTAAGAGAGCAGCTGAGGGAGATTTGACACAGGAGAGAAGGGAGGGCAACAGGACCACAGAGGAAGAGCTCAGAAGGAGGTGGCCATAAACTGCTGTCACCAGAAGATGGAAGAGGAAAGGCCCCATTCTCCGAGAGAGTTCAATGGGAATATGGCCCCGCTGACACCTTGATTATAGTCTAGTGGGTATACTGTTAGCGGAAGCAGGCTTTTGGGAGGCAAACACCTTTGGGGCTGAGTTTATAACACTAAAAGACACAGTAGACGCGCGCGCGCGTGTGTGTGTGTGTGTGTGTGTGTGTGTGAGAGAGAGAGAGAGAGAGAGAGACGTTCATTATGTTGTTTTTGCCTTCTAGAAGAACTACAATTGCCCTCTCCTAAGCCAGCCTACCTTGGTTCATTCTTTGGGTCCACCATTTTCTAGAATACTTAACTTATTCTTAAAGGCCCCCAAAATCCCATAACAAAATATTTTAAGTCCTAATGACTCCTGGTTGTCAAAATTAAGAAAATAAGGTAACTATCCAGAAACTCAAGCAAGGGTTTTAAGAACTGTGAGGTATTTTTTTTTTAAATGTTTTAAAAGCCAGTTTGGGTTAAGAAAATTACAGCCAGAGAAAATAAAAACTTAATCTTCTGGATAAGGGTCAGGCACACAGAATTTGCAAAATCTTATGAAAATCTTTCAGTTCTATGCCTGTTGCCTCATTCACCTAGGCTAGGACCATGGGTTATGTACTGGCTGTGGTGAAAGGTACATGTGCATGTCAGATAATCCCCACACAGGCATTTTTTCATTTGGTGAGTCAGAAGGTCTTTCTCTGGCAAGAGTCTCTTCTCCACATCTTAATCTGGACTGGTACCTTTTTCTAAGTACAGATTTCCCAGTTGTAGGAGATATGGGTTATCTGTATGTGGACAGTTGAGAGTTACGTTTAATTCATGGAGCTATCTTGCTGTTTGAACCTTAGGTAGGGGAAAAGCTTAGTCTGGCTGCAAATATTTTATTTTCTTTTTTTCTCTTATTCTTTTGGGCAAGTTGAATTGAAAATCATGTTCAAGACAACAAGCTAGGCTCCAAATCTAATCAAAGCAATACATGTTTTTGGAGCATTTACTATTAATGAAGCCCTATGAAGGGCATATAAAGTAGTTGAAGACATGAACTTAATACTTAAGGTGCTTAGAATTGGGGGAACAAAGCTGCTAGGGGAGAGATGTCTCCATGGGCCTGTTTGGTCAATGGTAGAGATGCAACTTAAAATGAGAGGCTGAAGGGCAGGGACAACTCAGGGAGGAGAGAATGAGGGCAGCATCCTGAGTGGATACAGATGGAGGGAATGGGATCTGTGCATGCTGTGGTCAGGATTGGAGAAATGGGCAGGACCACTCCGACCAGAACAGAATTTATTACAAAAAAAAAAAAAATTAAAGGGGAAAAACAAGGGCTACAGAGGGCCAAGTTATAGAGGGCCTTGGATGTCAGACAAATGAGTTTGGACTTGATTCTTGATATGTCAGTCCAAAACACTTCAGTGGACAATAACAGAGAAATGTATCAAAAAGGCACTTTTGGAAGATTAATTTGGTACTGATGTGCACAGTGGATTGGAGGGGGTGAAACTGGAAGCAGAAGGCAAGGCAGGAGGCTGTTACAGCCATGGAGGCATAAAATAATGATGATGGCATGAGAGAAATCAAGCCCTGGGGAAAGACTGTGAAAGGAGCGACAAGACTTAGTAAGCTACTGAACTAGGGGAGAAAGAAAAGTGACTGAAGTTTTGACTCTGAGTGCCTGGGTTTCTCTAATTGAATGAGAATAAGGAAAGGGGGCAGGGAAGATTGTGTGTGGAATAAAATGAACTATTTTAGAGAAGTTGGTATCATGCATCCACACGTGTGTCCAGCAACCAACTGGACATATGCGACTGAGTTGCAAGTAAGAAGCCAGGGCAGGAAATACAGGCTCGAGGGTCAGCAGAACACAGGCAATAGCTAAGCTGTGAAAATGACGAATGTCTCTGAGACAGAGAACTCAGTGGTCTCAGACACTGAGCCCCGAATGGTCACCCAAGCATTAGAAAGGGGCAGGAGGGGATGGGATCCAGTGATGGAGAAAAAGGAGAAGTGGTCAGAGAAGTGCGAGGGCCACATTTATTTATATTAGTCCACAGACTTCAAGGAAATAGAATTTAACAAAAGGAAAGAGCAGTCAAAATGGATAGATCCTTGGGTAATTTTATATCTCTGCATTGTGTACCCTGAACCTTAACAAACAGTGCATTTTTAACTTCTTTGAATGAGGGGCTGTGCGTTCAGCTACAGCTCTGCTCCAGAGTCTCTTCACCATGTTGATCACTTCCTGGCTGCCTCCACTAGAGATGCAGTCAATGTATACTTCGCATAGCTTCTTCAAACTAAGAAAGATCAACCTGAGTTCATCCTCCTCTTCCAACTGCACAATTAGAAGACACCACATAACACTGTTACCAAATATTTACTAAGCAACCCGTGAAAAAACTCCATATTATGGGTTGAACAAACATTTACTTCTATTCTCCCTTTTAATACAAAGGGTAAACATTACAAATGTTTAAATAAATCAAATGCAGGCTGGCAAAAAAAAAAAAATCCTAAGTCTAACATATGGAGTTAATGGTGCCAACTTGCTTCCTTTTATAAGCACAAGAGCTTTTTAAAGCTGAGCACTTTGGCTACGCCCATTAGGTTACAAGGTCCCCTCTGACTTTGTTGTATGACATCTGGTACTTTACTGCCTTAGAGGCTAAAGAGAAATACCATGCGTGCCATTTGCTTTGTCTAAGTCTTTCTAAAAGGTTCCCTTTCAACTTGGTCTTTCTCTGTTAGTGGTAATAGTCTTTAAGGGTTTCAGATATTGAAGGTATGGTGTTAACAGATTTTCTTTTGACTTTTAAATAAGTCACACATCCACTACTCAGAGAAGAAGCAGGGGAATATACAACTAGGATTTGTATACTAGCTTTACTTCTGCAAAGTTTTTGAGGTACCTTGTCACTCAGAGGAGTGAGTTTTTGAAACAAAGTATATGCATTGTGGCTGGAAACAATGACATAACTAGTATCAGGATACTGACTGGGAAGGTCAGGTGCAGATGAATGATAGAGATGCAGGGTTATACTTTTTATGGCAATGCTGGTATGTTACTTTAACAAAAAACTGCTATCATGGATCAATGGCTTCTCAAAAGTGGGAAAAAAGAATCCCAGAAATTTTGCATGTTTGAATTTTACAAATTTTCCCTGCTGTACAGAGGGATTTAGTGCTAAAAGGTACTTTTTTATGGTAGGGGCTTTGAAAATGCTTGTTGCCATTATGTTTAGCCTAGAGCTGCCTCTGCATGTCTTAAAGGTTCTCTGTAAATAGGGAATCATAACTTAACTAGAGATCTAAATGGCCCGTAACTTACTCTTGTGCCAATCACCAAGTTTTGGCCAGTCAATGGCAGCCAATTGTTCAAACTGGATTCAAACAAGGCAAATGCCAAGACGTAATTAATTTGAATGTTTCTGTACCTCACTTACATTTTTTGTATGTCAGTTTCATTTCTCTGCCCATAAATCTTGGACCACGGGGTAGTACTGGACCCTCTCTCAATCTATTCTGTTTTGGGAACTGCCTGATTTTGGAATCATTCTTTGCTCAGTTAAACTCTATTAAATTTGTTTAAGGTTTATCTTGTAACATTGCTATCACTGCCTATATTTTACCTATGGCAGGCAGCTTGACTTCATTTACTAGATTTCATCGATAGTTTCCAATCAACAGTCTATAGATGAGATGCATCAGAACCACCTGGTAATTACTTAAAAAATAAATTTCTGTGCCCAACTTTTGGATACTCCAATTCAGTACATTTGGGTCAAGCCCAGGGTGTCTGTAGTTGCAATTTTGAAATCTGCAGGTAATTCTAATAAGAAATCAGCTTTGAGATCTACTCAGTTCCTTCTAGATGTGTTCCATGAAGTAAACTAGGCTATGACCTGGGCTGAGCTTACATTTCCTATATGCTATGTATGAGCAACACAGCACCGAACCTTGTTCAAATGAAAACATGATGGTTCTTCCCTGGTGGGCTGAAACTGAGATACTTATTTATAAACTTGGAAATCTCGGCCTTTAATCAGAGCAAATTTAAAAATTGCAGGGGGAATATTATCCTCTTGCCCTATGATACCCTTATTACAGGGACATTTGGAGCACTTGATATTTTTTCTTTACTTCCTCATCGTGTGTTGGGAAGAAGAGATGCCAGGAACACAATGACATGTCCAAGACACATAAATCAAAATGGAACCCAGGTTTCTTCTTACTTAGTTCAGTTCTTATAAAATATATCATTATGTAATAACATTAAATCTCTCATGTTGGTATACCAGACCACTTTAAAGTTAAAGGGAGAGAAGTTGATGTACCCTCACAAATTACCACTGCCACCATTTCCTCCCCACCTTCCAAGAAGAAAAATCAACCTAAACATCCCCCAAAACATCCCTACACTCTAAAAATTAGCACATTTCCAAAATAGAATCATACATATTACTCTCAAACTTTATATTTTCATTTAAAAACATATCATGCACACCCCTCTAGTTCAATATACACCATAACTCATTCTTTGTAACAGCATAACATTCCATACTATAGTATATCATGATTTTTCTATTGTTCCTGTGTTGATGGACTTTGTCTTCAGCTTTTAAAAAAATCATTGTGTACAGTGCTACAATTTTAACATGCATGCTATGTCAGGTATTTTCTAATAGAATTTCTTACCAAAAGGGTGTGAGGATCTTAACTCTTAAATTTTTTTTACATATAGAAATTTTTATTTAAATAGAGATGGGTGTCTCACCATGTTGCCTAGACTTGTCTTGAACTCCTAGGCTCAAGCAGTTCACCCTCTCTGGCCTCCCAAAGTGTTAGGATTACAGATTTGAGCTACCGTGCTCTTTAGAGGATCTTAACTCTTATTAGATTCAGCTGATTACTTTCCGAAGCGGCTATAACAATTTTGCCTTCTCTCTAGCACTATATGACAGTTCAAGTTGCTTCCTCGTTCCCACCAGTACTAAGCATTTTCTATTTATGGGAAAAATTAAAACATTTCATTGTTTTAATTTGTATTTGTGAGTGAAATGTGCCTTTTTATGTAAGTTAGCTTTTCTTTGCATATTCTCTTCTGTAAATGGCCCTCTAAAATAAAATTAAGTTACATTCTTCCTTACACTGTGTACCAAAAAAAATTCCATATAAAGATCTAAATGTAAAAAAGAAAAATCATGCAAAACCAGGAGGAAAAAAAATCCCAGAATATTTGCATAGTTTTTGAGTGGGAGCAATATTTGACATTTTTAAACAAGCTATAACTAAACACCACAAAGAAAAAGAAAATTAAGGGTAGATTTGAATTATAACCATTAAGATGGTTTCCATTTCTCCTTTCCTTACAGAAAAAGTCAAAAGACAAATGACAGATTGGTAAAGAGGCATGTGTTACAGATATGATGCATGAGGGACTAGTATCTCTAATATATGGTTCTCTCAAAAGCTGATAAGAAAATGCAAAATTTAAAATTAAAAAAAAATGAGCAAAGGATACAAATTCACTGACATTTTTCTCTCTCTGACACAGTTTCTGAAGCCCCCTATGTCTAAAATGTAGAGCCTGTGCTTGTTTATATCAGATACATCAGAGCATTGAGTAGGTGTCTCTTCTCCTTCATGGCCTTCTCACATTCACCTACTTTCTCTAGTTATAGAGCCTCTTGGCACCAGGGTCTGCTGATTTCCTCATGTGGTGTGTTGCCTTTGGTAAACTTCACATATCTCCTAATCACAGCTGAGTTGTCCTTTTGACGTTTGCCCCCACCCTCGCCTTTCAACTTTGCAGCCAACTCACAGCAGCTCAATGCTTCTTGAAGCCAACAGCTTATATTCAGAAAGCTCTGTACACAAAGCAGAAGGCCCCACTGAGCACCACTTTACTGATTTCAGGTGTGCCCTACAGTGGAAGGACAAATCTACTTGCAGAGTTTAGAAACTGAGTTTTGAGACAGCACCTGTGTAGAACTTATCTATGAGAATTGAAAGCAGCTACTTGCATACCACACACACAGATGAGGAACAACTGAGACAACCCAAGAGAAAGTGCTTTGCAACGTCTAAAGTCCTGCATACAACTGACAGTAAGCCATTGGACCCGGTTTCCCCTTAAAACCACACAATTAAAAATAATCACTGAGTAGCAGGAGCATCATGTACCCCTTGCTTCCCTTTCCCAAGTTGGAGACTACACCTCTCTCAATAGCTCTGATCTGCTCTCATAGCTATGCCCAACAAATTCCTCATCATTCAAGGCCCTGCCTTGAGGATAACATCTTCAGGAAGACTTCTTCCATCTTAGACTCATCCCCCAGTTTTGGGTCATCAGTTCCTTCTGAGTTGTTAGCATTCTGTGCTACCTCTTCTTTATAACTTCAATCACAGTTGTAATTAATATCTGCTACCTGGGCTAGAGAGGAAATTCTTCAAAAGCAAGGACCATGTCTATTTTGTGTAGAGTGCTTAGCACAGTTCCAGGTATGCATTAGATGATCAATAAACATTTGTTGAATGAGTAAATGAAAACCACAGTATCCTGTTTATTAATATCATAGCTGTTGTAAGAGTTTATAATTGTTTATTTGTACCATTGTTTGTTTCCTTTGTGAAATTATAGGCTTCACAAAACAGGTGCCTTTTTCTGCCTTAGTGCCAGCCCTTTATATTCCTAATGTCTAAAACAATTTGGCATATATAGGGGCTCAATAAAAATTTGACAAATAAATGAATATAGGCCTCAGTACATGCTATTGTTGGCGAACAAGAGAACTTTGAGATCATCATCATCTCCATTTTCAAAACTTCCTGACTGAAAATTGTGAGCAACTTCAAACTCCATAGATTTATTTTTAAGTCATTTTACATCTACATTTTTACTGAATCTACAAGTATTTATTTAGAGACAAAGTCATTCTGTCACCCAGGCTGGAATGCAGTGGGACAACCACGGCTCACTGCAGCCTTGAACTCCTGGGTTCAAGAGATCCTCTCACCTCTGCCTCCAGAGTAGCTAGGACTACAGGCTTGTGCCACTATGCCTGGGTTTTATTTTAAAATTGTTTTTGTAGAGACAGGGTCTTGCTGTGTTGCTCAGGCTGGTATCAAGCAATCTTAGCCTCAAGCAATCCTCCTGGCTCAGCAATCCTCCTGCCTCAGCCTCCCTAAGTGCTGGGATTACATGCATGAGCCACCATTCCTGGTATTTATATTATAAAACACAAAAAATTAAAGTGCACATAAGGATGAGATAAAATGTTAGATATCTAATGTTTTTTTGACTATCCTACTTTGGAGATAATTTTTTTCTGGATGACAGTGGGTCCCCAGATTTATGCTATAATCTGCCACTAAGACAGCTGCAAATTTAAGATTTTTTCAACATTCTTTGTTCAACTCATTCAAAGCCTAAGTTTTAAGACCAAAAGCTCTTTAATCAAGGTTCTAGAATTCATGAGAGCAAGAGAGAGGCAAAGAAAAATGATTCGTAAGTGATTGAAAAGTGATTTTTATTCATAAGTGCTTTTTCTTATAGTTTTCAGGTTGAGGTTACTGGTTAGGGAGATAATGAAGTATCTATAGACCACTGGTGATGTCTACTCAAAGAGACAAATTCAAAATCCTGAAAAGTCAGAAAAGATTAAGGAAGATGAATTTTATCAAGCAGTGGAGTAGCAGTAGAAAATTTATGCAGACAAACTTTCCTCTCAATCTGTGCCTCACAGAGGCAAGAAAAAGTAGCCCCTAGCCCTCTTCGGCAAATGAAGACATTTAACCTGGACTAGGTTCTGATGATGACTATTATTGTAGTTTTAAAAAGTAATTGATGGTGCAAGAAACTGCTGACAAATAGTTTTTCCTGAAAGTCTTCTTAAAATTGGCTTGTTCAGGCTTGGAAAAGTACATGTTATAGGGGAATACTTAAAAAAGGGCAATGAATTCTCCCTCTAGTCATTTCAAATGTTTTCCCCTAACTTTTAAATAAAAATCTAAATACAGATTTAATCATACTGTGATATTGAGACCACTGAAGAATTTATATTTGAAAATCCATTTACTTAAATGCATATATCAGCATGACGCAGGGAGCTTCTGGCATTATGTTAAGCTGAAAGGCCTTGAGCCCTGCTCCTCCTGTGTCACGTCTCTCCAGTATCTATGTGACACTCAGAAAGACAGCCACTTTGGCCATTTAATGCTTCATTAAGAATATTCTACAATCTCATTTTTCAGTCAGAAATAAAGGAGGAACATGCTTGTTTTTCTTTTCAGTCATTATTTTGGCACTGAGTATTGTATTGTTAAATTTACTAACTTCTGATTCTTATTTGCAATGATTCTAGAATGGTTTTGGCACAAGGCACCACAGAAGCAGAAATTCTTGCTATAGGGTTGATTTAAAAAAATATTTTTGTGAATTTACACATGCTTAAAATTACTTTTAATCTGAATATAAAAGTTGTTCATGCTTCATGCAGAAGAATTAGCAAATACAGAAAAAAGTATTAGGAGAAAGAAAAAAGAAAACCCTATGTAACAGTATCACTTAGACATAATAACCACTTATTATTTTGGAGCTTTTCCCCCCAGATACAGTTAACTATATTGCGTAGTGAAACCTAAACTATTGATACCTTTGTATCCTATTTTCTCCTCATTTTTTAATCATATTGTTGGGGCTCACAGAACAAAATCCTAAAGTATGGTGCTTTGGCATGCTTAGCACTTTTGAATTAAAGAGAATTGGAAGACCTTAGAGGCTGCCTCAGAACCAATAACTTTCTAACCTTCTCTTGTTTATAGCTCCCCACTGCCCCCCAAACTCCCACAGGTAGGGGCTGTCTCTGGAAGTTCCCTTATTTGACTCAGAAGACTTCTTCCAAAAGAAATGCAATTGTTTTGAAACCATCTCCCCCAAGGTTTCTCGACTAACAAGGAAAGATTAAATCACCAGGGAAAAGACAAGACTAAAAGTCTTTCTCATAATGTCCAGACAGACTTTTCATCTATTCTTTTGAGGTCTGCTCTGAGAGATTACCTGGGAGACTTTATCTGCATAATAAGATAACCTTTGTTCACAGTGCAGTTATGCCCCTCACCTTCCTAGGACTTGTCTACAAGCTATTGTCTGTTCTTCATTCCATTAGAATCATTTAATAACTATTATCTGTCCTTTGGGCCCATTCAATTCTCCTAAAATTCATTTACTAGCCCTTGAAATTTCCTATGCCCCCTACTTACCTCTCCTCTATGAAGAAGAGTATATAAGCTTCTAAACCTCATTGAGTAATTGAGTAATCATTCTCCTGTGATTTCCCAATGTTTATGAACATTAATACATTTGTATACCTTTTCTTTCAGCAGATGCCAACCTTCAAAGGGGGAGTAAGAAATTTTCTTTACATCTATAGAATCTTGAGCATTAAAAATTATTTATAGACATTTACAACAGACACAAAAGGGTCTGTAATTTGCACTATAATTAACCTTTCTCATTGTTGAACATATAGATAGCATCCCAAATTTTGATAGACTAAATAAATTGGTAACAAACATCTTTCCATACACTCTAAATCTTTGCCTACATTTCAGATAATCCCCTTAGGAAAGCTTTTTAGAAATAGAACTGTAGAGACTATTAATACTGCAAATAGCTTACATTTATGGAGTTTATTTGTGCTGGTCTCTGCCTAAGCATTTTACATATATGAACGAATTCAATATTAGTTCAGTTTTAGAGATGAGAAAATTGAGGCATAGGGAGATTAAGTAACTCTCTCCAATATCACATCACTAGTAAATGGGAGAACTAGGACATGAAACCAGGTAGGCTGAGGATGGAGCTGGCGGTCCTATCTTTTATTTTGCATGGACTCTTTAACCACATGTGTAGATGTCACCTTAGCATGGGACTCAGAAGGAAGGGACCACCCAATTTAATTCCTGGACGTTATAGAAAGCAGGGGCCAGAAAGAGGAAGCGCATGTAATAGAGCAGCACAGATAGCTAGTAGCAGATCTAGAACTTAACACATCTCCTGACTCCTTATCCTGCAATTCAATACCTTGGTACTGAAAGCATGGTCCCTGAATGATAGTGTCAGCATCACCTGGAAGCCTATTAGAAAGGCAGAGTCCCAGGCCCTACCTGGGATTGCAGCAAATCTGCATTGTCAATAAGACCCCCTAGTGTTTTATTTGCACATTAAAATTCATTAGCTCTGGCAATATACTCTGTAAACTTGATAGAGGTCTGACGACACTTTAATGGAAAATTTGCACATAAGCTGCTAGTATTTTTATAGCAAGAAAAAAAGCTCTCATTTTTCAGAGTTAAAGTTTATATTAAATTGAGCCATCTGAAATTGCTGTTATTTTAAAATTTAAAAACAGTCATATACTGGAAATGTATTGTGGTTCAGCTTCAGTGGCTATAGGAGTAACAATAACAAAACTACCGTGTATCTGCTAGTCTCTATAGAGACTCGACTTGAAGAATAAGATGAAATTCTTTATCCCAAAGAGAGCACAGCTTAGTCAGGAAGAACAAACAATTAAACAACAAATACAAAATAATAAGTGCTACTGTAGAGCATTCTGAGTGCTCAGGAGGAAGTTAAGTGATGTACTGAAAAACAAGAGCTATGGAAGAAAACAGTTACTGGCTTCTATTAATGGCAAGAAAGATGGGTGTGCAAGGCTTAGTCAAATTATTAAATAAATATCCCTGTAAGCCGCTCAGAGCCTGATGCAACAAATCGTTTAATATTATACGTGTTCTATAAAATATAGGAGATGTAAATCACCACTTGGACTGCCTAAGCAAAACAACTGTATTGCTCTTAATGGCAATAGCAGGTAAAGAGAGTTACAGATCTCAGGACTCAGGGTGTGCTATTCTCATGGGCCCCAATTTGGCCATTTCTATCTTTTTGAAATCAATGGATGTGATATTGGGGAAAAACCTGTTTTCTCCTGCTGCATTCAACATTCAACACAGAACATTTCTGCTAGCAGATGTAGGGTGGGGGAGGATTCCCCCAATGAGCAATTCTCTCACACCAGCTGGTTGTCTTATAATTCAGTTCAATTCTGACTTTAACCAGAACTAGTGCTGATCTTATAGGTTAGTGGCTCAGTCCTAGATAACTACCCCCTACTTCACATGCCAATCTCAAGTTCAGGTGTCTGGAAATTCTGACTAACCAGCTATAAATTAGGGGTTCCCATAATCCCCTCCCTTGGGTTTGGTCATTTGCTAGGATGGCTCATAGAACTTAGGAAAACACTTATATTTACCCATTTATTATTTTTTTCTTTTTTAAAAAAATTTTATGTTAAGTTCTGGGGTACATGTGCAGATCTTGCAGGATTGTTACACAGGTAAAATATACAGATAAAGAGGCAGATGGAAGAGAGGTATATGGCAAGGTATTGGGAATGGGCCCAGAACTTCCAGACCCTCTCTAAGTATACCAACCTCCCAGTACTTCTATATGTTCAGCAACCTGGAAGCTTTCTGAACCCTGTCCATTTTGTTTTTTTATGGAAGGTTCATTATGAGGGCACAATTGATTAAATCATTGACTACTGGTGATTAGCTCAACCTTCAGTCCCTTTCACTTCCCTGGAGGTTGGGGGATGGGTCTGAAAGTCCCAACCCTCTAATCACAGGGTTGGTTTCCCTGGCAACCAGCTCCCATCCTAAGGCTATCCAGGAGCCCCCATCACCAGTCATCTTATTATCATACAAAAAGACACATCACTTTAGAGAGTCAAGGATTTTAGGGGCTGTTTGCCAGAAAATGGGGATAGAGAACAAATGTATATATTTCTTATTTTAAATGAGAATATCATAGTAGTTATCTTTAGATTGAATGAAATGAGTAACTGGCTTTCCACTGTCCCATGTAATGAACAGAAGAATCTTGGTGAAGTGATTAATACTTAAAAATACAGTATGTTCATCAGAAGCTATGTATAATAACTATAAATTATACTGCATGTTCAAGAGCACAAAATTCTTGCTAAGTAGTCACCATAAAAATTTTCCATTCTTAGGAAATCATTCAAGTATTTGCAATCCTGCTATTATAGAACCGAGACTGGGTCACCATATTGATTTTGTATCTTTTCACTAGTTGGTTTAGAATACCTAATTTGGGGACAGTGGTTGACTCTTCGAATTGGTGATAATTCTACTTTGCCATTTCATTTAACTTTCTTCTTATTAAGAGTCTTTTCTTGAAAGAACCAAGCTCCTAATAGCTGGGTCCATGGTGAGCTATTCACCTTGTGATTAAATGCTCTCTATACAAGTTGCATTTGAAGGAAAAAACAAATGCTTTTTCACACACACACAAAGAGGCCAAGATGGTGGCAAGTCCTTTGGCATGCCATACTTTTTCTTGAGAAACGATGCAGTGGTTTCACCCTTGGAGAGTCCCTTCCCTTTTGCTGTTTCTCAGCTGGCCCCCATCCCGTCACTTCTTCCACAGCTCCTTAACTCAAGGCTTTCTAAGGCTTTAGGTGTTTCTCACAGGGACCAACTGATTTAACACAACCTCTGTCTGGATATTTCCAGCTTGGGGGAAAGCTGGACTGCTGCCAGGGCAGCATGCTGAGGTTGGCTCAGAAAATGCCTCCAGTCTGAGGACTCTTTGAGCCACATAGCACTCTATTTGATCAACTCTCTGTGTTTGAATTTTTATTGTTGCCCTTATTTTTAAAGGAAGCCTGACTGTACTCTCCAGGGCCATTATGTTTCTGTGGTACCTGGAATTTGTATGGGCATCTGAGTAGGGGAACCAAGTATAGAAATTGCAAGCAAACTTTCTTCTTACTGAGTCAAGGGATCTAAAGAGATAGAAAAAGATAAGTTAAATGAAGAACACAACCAATAACGTTCTGAAAGATACACTGGAAGTTCTTTGGTTTGTAAAACTTAGTCAAAAACTAGAGAGGATGTTAGGCTCAAAGTGAATCAATGATTGAAGAGTGACCTACAATTTCAGTTGACTTCATGTCTATTCCTTAGAGGATAAAATAACAATGACAAAAAAGCAAGGGTGGCTTCTCTAAATTTGGTAAAGGCAATGGCTAATAAATGTGTTGACCAGCTGGTGCCCATTCTAGCTAGCCAGGAAAAAGCAGTTTTGCCTAAGAGATCTCCTCCCCCAAGCAGAACGCTGGTCCAATCACTTTTAGGAGCGTGTGTAAATAAAATATCTGAGACCAAATTTGGGTAATAGTGCAAGTGATACCCGAAACACATTGAACAGGGAGAAATCAACAGGAGCGAGGGAATATCACCTGCAAGCACATACATGCGGTAGCTGTTGTCCCTATGTTCCTCCGAAAGCCATAAGGGCAAATGGTTCCTGTTTCTCACTACTTGCCACTGATGAAATCTAGAATGGTAAAACTGCCTGCAGGTGTCAGCAATTTGATTCTTTGTTAGTTTCCTGCCCCCTCCCATTCTTTCCCCTGTCTCTCTCATCCTGTCCTCCTCTTCCTCCCTCCTTTTTTTTTCATCCATTCATATCTTTACTGACTATGCCAAACACTATCTGGGGATGGTAAGAATACAGATAAGAAGATACAGCCTCTTACTCTCAACTTGCTTATTTCCTGAAAGGAAAGATAGGACATCCACATACTACTGTAACACCAAGCCCTGCGTGGTATTACAAAGGACAGAGTGGCCTGGGCTCTCAGAGGAGGGCGTGGTCACAGCTGATTGGTGGCATCTGGGAACTCTCACGGGAGGATGTAAGAGTTTGAACTGATTCGAGAAAGATGAGCAGGTGTGGAGGAGGGAGGGCTTCCCCAGAAACGTGCACAGAATAGACAAAGGACAGAGGAAGAGAGCTGTAGGTGATTTTGAGAGGGTTCACAGCGATAAGTAAAAGGAAATTGAACACTGGACTGGAGCAGCAGGAACAAGGATGAGTGATTGTTCCATTGACCCACAGGCTCCGGCCATGTCACCCTGCTGCTTGTCCTCAACAGTGGCTCTCAAATTTTAGCTTCCATCACCTTGAGGGCTTGTTAAACCCAACTGCTAGGCCCCCGTCCCCAGAGCTCCTGATTTGGGAGGGGGAGGTGGCCTGAGACTTTTGAGTTCCTTGCCAGTTCCCAGGTGGTGCTGATGTTACTGGTCTGAGACCTGCTGTCCAGGGACATGCCACACAGGTTTCCACTTCACCTGCTATTTCCCATGCATGGAAGTTTCTACCCTCAGATCTTCACATAACCAGGAGTCTCACTTTATTCTTCTCATCTCCTCTCCTGACACTTTTTAACACCTTTCTACATTTTATCTTCCTTCATTGTCCTTATCAGAGCTCAGAACTATGACATATTAAGTTTCTGTCACTCCATTAGAATGTAAACCTCACAAGAGACTTTGTTTCATTCACTAGGACTTAAAGAAGTGCTGTATTCCTGGAACCTACAGTGCTAGATCGCTGGGCCTTAAAATGGGCACATGGTTGGCACTCAATGAATAGTGCTGACTGAACGCACAAGGTATTGCCTTGGAAAGGAGAGGGGTGGGATCAGGAACCTGTACAGTCTGTGGTAGGAAGGATGGAAGCTGAGATAACTCAGGTCAAATGCTACACCGTCTCCCTCTTTTTTTTTTTTTTTTTTTCTTTTTTGAGACAGGCTGTTGCCCAGGCTGGAGTGCAGTGGTGCAATCATGGCTCACTGCAGCCTCATACTCCTGGGCTTAAGTAATCCTCCTGCCTAGGCAACCCTAGTAGTGGAACTACAGGTATGTGGCACCACACCTGGCAAACTTAAATTTTTTTTTTTTTTTTGTAAATTCAGGGCTTTCCCATGTTGGATGGGCTGGGTCTCCAACTCCTGGGCTCAAGTGATCCTCCTACCTTGGCCTCTCAAAGTGCTGGTATTACAAGTGTGAGCCACCAGCCTCCCTCTTATCAAGAAAGATACATTTATTTCCTCTTGTCATAAAAGGTTTGGTGTCAGGCATGGCGGGAAGGAGGGCACAGGTGTGTGTGTGGGAGCTTGAAGTAATTGGAGAGTTTTTAGAATAGTAGCATGGCGGGTGCATGACCTTAGGAAACTAGGGCCCTATGGAAAAAGAAACCCCTTATTTTAGGCAGAGAAAAACAAAGCAGACTATATTTCTCTCCAAAATATTGAAGTGATTTTTCTATCAGATATTACATTAAGATGATTTTCTACTCATCACTTACAGACATTTTCCTTTGCTTCCACAAAGAGTTCTGAAAACTTAGGGAGAACTGGACTCCCCCATATGTATCCTCTTTTCTGCCCTGTAAGTTGAGGGTTTAGGATATTTTTTCTGTAGCAAACTTCTAACTGCTCCAAATACTTTGCTATACAGGCTCATCCCAAATGCCTCCAACCTTCAATATGTTTAGCAGTTTTGATGCCAAATATATTGCTATCACATCATCAGACATCCCATGCAAACATGATGGAGAGGATATAATAAGACCCCAATTATCTCATTACAAACCTTGTGTTCTCATTACAGTCACAAAATCAGAAAAAGGAACCTAGTTGACATGTTGGTGATTCATGAATTAGTCTGATAAGATAAAGACATTCTGAAAGAGAGATAGGAGAAATGAAAACAGGACCAATGAGGTCACATGTGCAAATGATTCCAGCTTCTGTAAGTGCAAACATAGACCAGGGTTCTCATCTAGTGATAAAGAGTACCTTAGAATTTTCATCTTTTATTAGTTGCTAAGATTGAAATGCTATAAAAATACACAACATGGGGAGAAATGCCAGATATAGGTGATGGGGAGGAAGGCAGCAAACCACATTGCCATGTATGTACCTATGCAACAATCCTGTATGTTCTTCACATGTATCCCAAAACCCAAAACGCAATAAAATATATTTTAAAAAATACACAAAATGTGTGTTAAGAAAACAAAGGTAAAAAAATCAGG